>UCOJ01000174.1:0-166853 GCA_900474305.1 Cecidostiba fungosa | reverse complement strand
ATATTAAAATATCAATTATTGAATATACTCTTTATTGCTGCACGAACTCAGATTCACACTACATTTTAGGTTATATTTATACCACTGGGGTTAATTGTATTAGTGCGGATAACTCTATACTGTATTTCAAGCTTATAAATCGAGAAAAGGATCTCAAACCTCACTCCAAAAAAACGTACTCATATTCGCTTTCTAGCGCGGTAACAGTATAGATATATTTCAGATGTATGGTGTACAACATATAGGTATATACAGTAGAATTTGAAGACTAGCGTGCACAATAATCAAATCAAATACATAAATATGGGGCAATTTAATCACCTCAATCTCATAATATATCAAAGAGGTTACAATTAGTGCATCGTGGTTTCATTATCAGACAGGAAGGAATCCGAAAATTATAATCATAATCTAACGAACGTAAGGCTACACGCCCTTATCCAATTAGCGTTACATGCCTGGTCAAGGCCTGGGCAGGCGCGCCTGGTCAGGCCCTGATGTAACGTAAGGGAAGCCGTAGGATTTTTTACTCGGGATATATAATATATCGTGAACTTGCGAGCGGACATTTTAACAGTACGACAAAGTTAAGCTCTCGATTTCCTCATATACGAATCGTCGTAATATTTGTCCACTTGCGGGCAGCGAAAATACAAGTAGCCACCTGGTGGCAAATCCTTAAGTTATCGGTTTCTTTCGTCCTCAAGAGAGCGCTTTATGCAAAACTCAGCATATATTATTGTTACTGTTACTAAAATTTAAATTAATTTTATTCAATTTTATTCAATTAATTGGTTTTAAATATGAAATAACGTGTAAATAAAAAACAATTCGTTTGTGACTTTTCAAAAAAATTATAGTAACTTTGATTTGTCCAAGCAGAAAATGGCAAAAAATCTGGAATTATATCGCTTTGCGATTTTACGCTTTACGCTTGTGCAGGGACCATCGCTAATCTCTGATGTTTCGTTCCAAGTTTAGGTATGTGCACGTATGTGTATCCCGAACTACTTCCATCACCACTGATGCTGAACATCAGAGATGTCCTTGATCTCGGGACTCTTATTACTGCCTAGATGCATGTGGACCATGAAGAAGTTGACGATCACAGAGTGGACAGACTCTTATGGCCGACGAGGATGGCGACGTCGACGATTGCAGAGAAGAACAAAATGTAGAAAAAGTATTAAAAAGTTTATTCGCTTATTTACAAAGTTTGTACTTACAGTAATATTACAAAAATAGTACATTGTACGTACAAGGGGAAAAATGAGTTATTTCAAGCGATGAGGATGAGGTATTCAGCACGAGTCGGAGTCACGAGAGTAGACGAGAGTGCTGAAAACACATCCCCCGAGTCTGAAATAGCTTTTCTGATACTCCGTGTGCGAAACTCGATTTCACTCACGTTGCGTCAAAAAAGCGTATGCTAAATTAAGCTTCGCACAATAATGTCAAAAAATATGATTTCATCCTTGTGTGTGACCTTTTCACACAAGGCTTAATTCGAATTCTACTCGCACTAGTATCGAAATGTACTACCGACGACCGCGAGATATAGGTATACATATATCCGGCTGCACAAAAGAAAGCGACGGAAAATTAATTGATATGACAAAAGGGCTGCCAAAGAGCAGTGCGCGTTGTAAATTAAGATTGGAGATAACGCGAAATTCCCGATTCGCACCGAACAGTTGTATAGATATACGCGCGCGTCTCTCTGTCCCCATTGCGAATCTTAATTGCGGATGTAAATCACTTACTTTTCAATTAAGATTTTATGGACTCTGGCATTAGAAAATTCGCGCGCAGCCCCGACACAACTGAGACGAATGTCGGCGGCGGAAAAAGAGGCTTGAAGACTTGAGAAGAATGATGACGAGACGTTTTATACTGCGCGCGCACCTGCAGATGCGAGTATAGACTATAGAGTGTGCTTTTACGCTCGGAAAAATCGTAATGCTCCCGTAGTTACATAATTATAACCTAAATCGCATTATAATCTCTGTCCAAAATACATAAACGATCTCTCCTACATCCCCCACACTATAAACAGCCTCCATACGCAAACATCCCGCGCATTGTCCTCAGCTCCTATCCCAGTGACTATCCGCGCGCAAATCCCGGCATCCGAGAGAGCCATACTCGGAGCGGCCCCCATCCAGCTTCTTACCGCTCCAATTCGCCGTTAATTGGCCTCGCTCTGAGGAGATTTCGCGCGCGCGCGCGGCGGGCGCGGCTCTCTCCTTTATCCTCGCCGCAGAGAGCTACACATCTCCACACATACACACACGTGTACCTATACATGTATACACAAGCAAGCTCTCTGTGCGGCTGATGCACTTGCGCGCGCGCGCGCGCGCGTGGCCTATCTGCGCATAAATTACCGACGGGAGCTGCACGAGCCGGAGACGCTAATTACCGGCGGGCCTACTCCGACAAACGCTTCGATATTTTCTTATATATACATACACGCGTGTGTGTATGTTTATATACATATACCATAGCGGTAGCCGCGTGTTTTACAGCGGTGGCAGCAGCGGCGGCCTTTCCCTCTTTTTCTCTTACCGCGCGCGCCGGCGAGTTTTCGTCCTTTTTGCAGCAGCAGCAGCGCGAGTCGCAGATGAATGAACGCTGCGGTAGAGGATTTCGCTACATAATACAGGGGAGGTCGTATACATAGGTACATACATCTTTATTATGCCCGATTTGCGCGACAGGCAATTAACGCGATTTTTAAACAGATATAGCAGCAGCTATTCCTTGCAGCGAGAGAGCTTTGCGGACGTTTACGCGGATGTGCGCGCCTGCGCTATTTGGTGTACTCTCTCTCTCTCGTATTATACGACGTGATTTATTTCTTAATTACCGCGCGGAAGATCGGCGCGCGGCTTCTGGAAAATCGCGCTCAGCATTGGTATTCGCGTAGTAAGTACTTGCACACACACACGACGATTAGTATAAATCATAAATTCATTATCGTTACGGTATCGCCTCGCGGGGAAATGGCTTCTGTTTTATCCGTATACCTATCTGCGCAGCATTCCTCTCTCTCTCGGTTAGATTAATTAAAACGCAGAAGTAAGAAGAGGAAGAAGAAGAAGAAGTATAAGAAGCCAAGAAATTAGAATACGAGATCCTCGAGCGCGCAAAAGGATGTCCAAGAAATCGAAGAGTAGGTACAACCTATATAGCTCTCAGAACGTATATATATGTATATCCATAGGCTGCGCAGCAGCGACGGGGTCGCATTCCGCGGTTGTCGCGCGGCGGAAACACGCGAGCCGGCACTTAGAGAGGCGAGTATATAGCGCGTCGCGCAGCCCTTCATCTCGACTTTGTTGTCTTTTTTTTCTCCTCTCGCTCTGACTTCCATAAGAGCGGCAGCAGCGAGGCGAATCCCGGTGGCGCAGCGGAGCAAATGATGCATGCCGCCTCATTTTTCGTCCCAAGGACGGCCGGCCAAACGAGCTGCGAAGCTCGCGCGCGCGCGCTCGCGAGAGAGAGAGAGAAGGTGGAGTCCGCTGCTGCGGCTGCAAAAGGAGAGAGGATGCGCGGAATGCTGTGCAGGAGGGGAGCGGAGGGGACTGCAGCGTGGTACTGATGCACGCGCTGAAAAATCACGCAGCCCTGCCCCCTGCCGCTACCTGCTGCTGCCTGCCGCCTTTCGCAACATCTGCTCTACATAGGTATAGGTGTATCAGGCATATACGTGCACATGCACATATGTAATATATGTGACGCAGAGAGGAAAGATGAAGGGGCGAAGCTTGTCTATCCGAAAATCTCGAGCAACAGTATATACGTATACATCTAAGATACAATTTACAGAGATGCGTCTATATAATATACAAGAGAGATCATATTAGGCGATTACGGCGCAGGATGCTGCGCACCGCTCTCTCTCTCTCTCTCCTCATCCTCTGCGAGCGCGCGCGAGATATATAGCAGAGCGCGCGCGCGCTCTGGGCTACCGGTCGGTCGGGTCGGGTCGCCCTCTCCCTCTCCTACATTACGGAGCGTTTTGCTCTCTTTCCTTTCCTGCGCTGCAGCAGCAGCAGCAACGCGAGAGAGCCGCCTCCCCTTTATTTCGCCTCCTCTCTCGGGACACGCGAGTTCAGGATCTTGACTTCTCCCCCCCCCTTTCCGCTCCTGCTCTGCGGCTGCTGGCTTCTGATCTGTGCTCTGTACCATATAGGTGCTGTATCCGGGGGGTATGGGTGCGGGTATGGAGCGACGACTGCTGCAGTGCGTGATCATTGTTTTTATTGCTCTGGTTTTAGGTACTGCCTGCCTGCCTTCCTTCCTTTGTGGAGTTTGAGATGCTGCTGTGCGTATTATATGCGCTGATGCTGCGACGCTCCTATACTGCATGTGGCTGTGCTTTTGCTACTGTGAGCACAGCCACGCGCATCCTGTTTTTTTTTAAATAGTTTAATTTTGTGCAGTAGGCTTCCAGGAATAACGACTTGAGTGACTTTTTTCGAAGAATTTTTGAAAATTTTAAAATTCACTCCTACGCCAATTCCAGTCATGTGTATTATTATAACCGATTAACTGCACTTCCCGAAAAATTGTGTCCTTAATATCCACTTGCATTATCAGCAATGGGAATAACTATATGCAAGTCAACTGGCTGTTATACGAATGCAATACATACGAATGGCAAGAACTACGAAGATTCGGGAGATGAACTTCTCTAAAATCGTCCAACATAAGTGAAAACTCTGAATTTTTTTTGTATTTCAAAATTAAAGGTTTTTTCCTCTACTTTTATTATCTTTTACGAAAAATATGTTTGAACTTTAGGTGCAAAGTTGCGAGCTGCACAGTAAAACCAGTTTTTTTACATAAAAACGCATAATATGCCAACAAAAAATGTTCTACGGTCGATCTTCATCGTTCCTAGACGATTTAATTAAATTTAATTAATCGGATTCCATATAGATAAAGTATAGATAAAAACCAATTCGATTGTGACTTTACAAAAAAATTATAATAACTTTGATTTTTCGAAGCAGAAAATGGCAAAAAATGTGGAACGCTTTATGGTCGTACCCTATCGTTCCAAGTTTATTAGTATTATATGTACTGGGGCATTTATGATTTATAGTACTAGAAACTGCAGACGCGCTTTGCGCGTTCTTTTTATCCTATTATATCTTTTCTCAATATACATTTTTTGAGGTTAGGAATTCATACATCTGCACAGATCGCGCGCATTCGTTTGAACAGCCAATCAGACGACTCATAGATCTCTTTCAAGATGGCGCGATCAATTCTTTTAGGATTGATATAATATTTTAAATATGGAGATATAATATTTGAAATATAGAGCAGACATATGTTTTTTTTTAACAACATTTTTATTCAAAATAACTTACAATGTTACAATAATAATAATAAATACTGAATTTTGCATAAAGCGCTCTCTTCAGGACGAAATAATCTGATAACTTAGGGATTTGCCTCCAGGTGGCTACTTGTATTTTCGCCGCCCGAAAGTGGAGAAATATTATGACGATTCGTATATGAGGAGATCGAGAGCTCCACTGTGCCGTACTGTTAAAATGTATGCTCAGTAAGCATCATTGTCAACTCTCCTTTCAAATATTATACTTATAATATAAATCATAAGTGCCTCAGTACATATAATACTAATAAACTTGGAACTATAGGGTACGACCATGTTCCACATTTTTTGCCATTTTCTACTTCGAAAAATCAAAGTTATTAGAGCCATTCTACATTGAGCTCTTTGCGCCGTGCTCCGTGCTCCACCCGAAAAAAGTGTTGTCAGCTATCTATAAAGTTCAGTACCACAGTGTAAAATCCTGTGGTATGGTGCGTGTTCGGCTTTACCCTGTGGTACTGAACTTTATAGATAGCTGACAACGCTTTTTTCGGATGGAGCACGGAGCACGGCGCATGGCGCAAGGAGCTCAATGTAGAATGGCTCTTATAATTTTTTTGAAAAATCACAAATAATTATGTTTTTTATTTATACTCTTACTACATTTGAATCTTATTAATTGAATAATTAATTTAAATTGTAGTAACAGTAACAATAATATATGCTGAATTTTGCACAAAGCGCTCTCTTCAGAACGAAAGAAACTGATAAGTTAGGCATATATGCTACCAAGTGGCTAGTTGTACTTACGACTCCCGCAAGTGCAGAGATTTTAATAATTCGCGTTTAAAAATTTTTATTTCAATATTCGCGCAAAAAGATACGTGACGTAAAAGATTACGTTACGACGTCAGGTAACTTTTCGCGCGAATAATCAAATACATAAGAATTTTTAAACGCGAATTCTTACAATACAAAGCTTAGACATAAAATATTTTGTTTTTGAAACTACGTTTTAGTAAAGGCATAGTAGTAAGCACGTTCACTGAAAGAATGAACGTTTGTTCTACGCGATTTCGGGACTCTAGAATTTAACTGCTTTCCAGGCTGCAGACCTAAGTTTCATAAAAAAAAGGATCGAGGGAGGAGATGAGAGATTCAAGAACTGTAACGGGCATACGCAGAGCAGTCTGTGTCCAGACGTGGAAATAAACACACGGGGGTTTTCACGAGATTCTTAAACTTTCAAACACTTCTAATGCGGCCTATAAACGAACGAACCTATTTTTATTAAAGAGTATAAATATAGGGCGAACAACATTATACAACAGCACTATAGCACATAGTGTCCAGACTCTAGGTGTCCTCTCGCGCGATTTTTGCGAATTCGTAATATATTACCAACATTCCTATCTCTAACTCTACACAATGTTTCTGCAATTCCGCACATACACAATACACGATCGTTATATGAGTGTATTATAGGTTCAGCCAAGTGTATTACCGCTTAACTGCACTTCTTTATCACACTTGTCTTTTTTACTGTCGCGTTTCTCTAGACCTGCAGCATTCTCGACGCTGCAATAATATTTTCGGCTCTCGCTTCTTCTTCTCCCCTAAGAAATTAATGTAACGTTGAATTTCACACGGCTGAAAGACACCTCTCGACATTTAATAATCATCCAACTCAAAAGATATACCGCGAAAAAAAGAGAATTCACGGCGGCAGCTCTTTCTGCCACTTGTACATACACCTCCCGGTATAATTATTTTCATTCGCCGAAAGATCTCTCGCGGATCTCGCATACCTCTTGGAACATCTCTGAAAATGTAAACACGAGGTGCGAACGTTCACCTCTCTCTCTCTCTCCTTCTCTCCGTCATCGTCCTACCTACCTGTATATATATTTTAAACTTTTTCCTTCTACCGTCGATCGCTTTGCTCCTGTTCGCTCTGGTGTTTTTATACCATCGCAGTATAGATATCTTCGCTCGAACTTTTATGCGATTTCATTACCGCGCGGCCCTTAAAAAAGCTCTCTTCGTCCGCGCGCGATATGCCGTTCGCATTACCGTTGCGCAATATAATTCGAGCCAGTTGGCGACTTTAACGGGCCAGTTAAGAGCTGCGCGCGAGCGCCTCTCGATAAAATATGTGTATATTATACCTGTTCTCGGGGATGGACACATGGAGGATTGGATAGGTCTTAATTAGGCAAGCGACGATGAAAAAAAATAAAAAGAACCAGGCTATGACGCTTGCGACGAATATCGTTGAAAAGGGATTATTTTTCGAGAGACAGCCGCCGGGGAAGTCTCTCTGGATATGATGCGATATGCATGTGCGCGCGCGAAATTGCCGTAATCTGGGAGCCGCCGAGAGCGGAATTATATACATTTTTGATCGGAGAGATCTCTTTTTTTTTTTTGCTGATGATCATGCGAGAGAATCGCTCTTTAAGTAGAGGCGAAGTATATACGACGAGGGAAGAAGATTTTTATGATCGAGATCGAAACATTGTTATTACGAGTATATAAAGTTACGCCTCGTAGCGCTATTGTATAATTTCGGTTTAATATTTCGTTTTTCAAAGTATACACGCATCAGATTCAATTTTTTTTTCTCAAAGCGATCGCTTCTATTCCTACTTCACGCAACTAACAATCAAACTTATTATGCGTAACGCGCTATTTTCAAAATTAAAGTGTCTCCGCATCAAAAGCTTAAGTATATCCAAAATTCTGTATAAAAATTAAAAAAATTCTCGTCATCGTTTCTCCAGCGACGCGATGTGATATCGCTATAGGAGTATACCTATATAGAAAGGGCGGGGTATTAGGGCTCCCACGCTTATCGAATGTTAATGACCCTAATGAACGTAACCGGAGCAGGCGCGCATAAGGGCAATGACACGCGTCCGCCGCGTTGAGACACGCAGATAAGACGACGCGCGTACACACACACACACACATCCTCTATATACCTGTGCGTACGTATAAGTCGTCCTCCTCCTCGTGTGTCAGCGAGACAACCAGAGAGAGAGAGAGAGCGTTCGGTTATTATTTATTTATGCGCGGTGTATAGAGGAGGAACCTGTTTGACGACGACGCGCCGCGACGAGATATTCCCCATATAGTCTCGTCCTTATCCTTATCCTCGCCCTCTGGGCGTAAGCCAGGCGCCTCTGGACTCTTTTTCTCTTTCCTATATGGAATCATCTTTTTGTCGCTCTTCCTATCGCGCCTCTGTATCTCGTTTTCTAGGATGACGGGCCGTGTGCGCGTGTGTGATCTTCTTGCGCGATTTTTCTCCACTCTATACTGTGCTACACTCGCCGTTACGTCGTTTCCGTCGACTTATGAATATTATACGCGAGCGGCGCGTTCTCGTGCGCGATTATGAGTATACGGAGAGCGATCGTTAAATTATAATATCCGTATAGCGACTGCATCAGCCTGTGTGTATGTGTGTGTGTGTAATATGGAAGATCTTGTGCGGTAGCTTTATTTTACTGCGCGACGATATGCGGGCACACACTTTGACGATTTATTTTGATGCGAGATCTGCGCGCTGCCGCTCCGGGGATAGAGAAGGAGAAAAATACCAAGTGGTTCTACCCCCCCTCTCTCTCTCTCTCGTGTATATAATGAGAGTGTGTCTGCGTGTATGATGTATTTTCACGTTGCAGCGCGTGTGTCTTGTGATTATTGTGAATAATTGCGACGAGTTATATTCTGTATGGTATATATACGAGAGAGAGAGAGAGAGAGAGTACTATATTTTTGCCGTTTGAGAAGGTCGTTCTGTTAGATCGCGCAAATTTAATTTGCCTAAGAAGCTATATACAAGTTTTAATTTTGTCTTATCTTTCTCGATATATAAACAAGGTTTTTGCCGGATGTACATATATACGCGCTCGATTCTTATATTATTCTGCATTTTACGAGAATTTCTCGGATATTTCTAGATTACTTAAAATCGTAACGATAATTCTCGCATATATTATAATATCGTATTCGTAAATATATAACTTGTCTATAAAATACTCCTGATATACCACCAATACGTATATGGTTCAAGCTATAAGTTACACGTAATCTTTTATTTACACTAAAATATACCTATACCGCGACTTCAAAGTTTAACGACATTTTCAAATCGTAAATAATTTACACTTCTATCCTTTCGTTCAATCTATATAAAATATATACGAAGAGAAAAATGAATAACAATAACAATTCCCGGCAGTTCTCTTCCTTCCTTAATCTCCTCTCTCGCACACGTATAGGCACAGACACACATGCTCTGCTATCCTTGCGTTCATCGAAAGAAGAAGAAGAAGAAGAAGAAGAAGAAGAAGAACACATGCGCTTGCTCGAACTTTGTGCAATTCGTCACGGTCAGCAGTCGTGCGGCTGACCGTAGCCGAGGCGCAATCACTGCTTACGCACCAGCGAGCTCTATATGTATATATACATATATGCATATGTACTGTATACTTATATTCTATTATACCTATATGTATGGTATATATAGAGAAACGCAAATTCGCGAGCGCCTGCGCGAGCAACAAGTAGATTTTGCCTCGCCGTGTGTATATATAAGACACAGATGCGCGCGACGTCGACGTATAGCTGCGCGAAATATAATCGCCGGCTACGTCCACCCGCCGCAGTATTAGTGCTCGACGTCGAACGGGCCAAGTAGGCACGCCGGCTGTGCCGCGCTCTCTATTCTTATTTTCGTGCGGTTTTCTTCTTCTTCTTCTTCTTCTTCTTCAGTTCTCTCTTATACTTATGTATATATATACTTTACGAAGCTTTTTTCCTTTTCTGTCTCGCCCGTGCGTGCGTTATTAGCTCTTATCTCACCGATAAGCTACTCTGCTACATAATATACGGAAAAGACGGCGTGTGTGTGTATATGTGTACGTGTGTATATGTATATGTATACGAGAAGAAGAGAATCAACGAGGATGACGGAATTCCCGAGCTGAGACTGTGCAGAAGCTCGTGTCCGGTTCGCTTGCGGAGGTCCTCCCTTTTCCTCTTTCACGGTATTGCGTGTGTTATATACTTTATACCTATATATACATACCTACTTCGCGACTCTGGACTATGCTTATGCTAGATATATATATAAATAAGCGTCGCACGACGACAACGACGACGACTGCAGTTTTATATCTGCTCGTGGGCGTATTAGACGTACGTGTGTGTGTGTGTGTGTGTGTAAGTGTATAAGCTAGCCTCGATAGGCGCGAACCCTGTTGAAACAAAATACGTATTTTTATTAGGTATTTTTTGTATGTAATAATTATGTAATTAAAATATGTAATTCTCCATGTACTAATTAGGGACTGGCGTTTAGGTAAAATGTAGGTAATTAATAAACGTGCTAAAATTACGTAACAATTAGGCACTTTGAAATAAATTATAATCTTAATAAATTTAACTTTTCATACATCTAGTGCCTATTAATGGAAGTACCATGCGAATGATAACACCAAAAATAGGTCGTATGCTGTTGATCGTTTTACTCTAATTTGTTTAAATAATTTAAATTATCGTTTTACCCTACTGAAAAAAGGCAGTTGACAATCAGCTGATTATTACATGATTATCAGCTGCTATCAGCTTAATATTTTTATTAAAGCTGATAGTTATAAATATGCGTTTATATGAGATAAAATGTTAATGATAATCAGTTGATAATCATCAATAAATTTGGATCCTTAATTCTTTTTATTCTATTGTTTAAAATTATTAACATTCATAAAATTCACATAATGAGGGCCTAATTAGGTGTTACCATCCGGATGATAACACCAAAACTTTGGGTGTGAGCTCCAAAATGTTTATTTTTCAAGATTAACGAATTTTTTGGCTTAAATAAAATTATTGAAAAATGAAAATTTTGAAGCTCCCAGCCATGATAAAATTTTATGAATTTTAATACTTTTAAACAACTTAGAATAAAAATATTCAAGGTTACAAATTTTTTTATGATTATCAGCTGATAATCAGCTAATTATCATTAACATTTTATCTCATATAAACGCATATTTATAACTATCAGCTTCAATAAAAATATTAAGTTGATATCACCTGATAATCAGCTGACGTTTTGACACGATTACCATCTAATAATCAGCTGATTGTCGCCTGCCTTTGTTCAGTACTCTAATTTGTTTAAATAATTTAAATCAAAATGACAAATAACCAACGATAAATACCGCGAGCCGTAAATTCATAATCTCTGTTTTGGACATCTTCTAATACTAGTTTAAGGAGTTCCTTATTTCTTGTGTACCGTACTAGCACCCTAAGCGGCTCTGTTAATATATTAAAGTACGTAAGCGACATATCTTCAATACTCAATTTTTTCATGGCTTCCAACTTGGATCGGCACTTCTCGTAGTAACTCTTGATCTTCGAATTTTTATTGATCACCGCCAGGTCATAGTCGTCAAAAACTGGCTTCTCCGTGCTCGCCTCGATTGTAACCACCTGTTCAATAATTATTCTCCTTTGCTCTAAATTGACTGGGAATTGTGGAAGTGACGGATCACACCAATTTTCAGTAGTAGCAGCAGCAACAGTAGAAAAGCGAATGGCGAATGGCAAGCAAAGCTTTTTCGAGCGGCTATTTTGTATCTCTTTTATTATACTGACACTCACACACACATAGAAACACTTTGTATACACGAACGTATGCAGTGTATATATGTATATAGCGAAGAGGCGACGACAAGAGAGCAAATATTAAAAGGGTTGGGGCTTAAATTGTATAAGTGCATATATTAATCTATCTAATATATACACTAATCTATAGCGGGATGCGTATGCGGTATATATCTCGGCTGAAGCTGCGACGAAACGCCTAACAAGTCGTGGTCAATCGAATCGCTGACGCTGTAGAAGTGCAACTTTCTCCTATAGTAATTTTATTTCATAGTTATACATTTAAGGCTTGAGTTTTCGGTGGTGATTGTTTATAAGCCATTCGATACGCTGTTGTGCGTTTTCATGCCGCGAATAGAACTGTAAACAAATTGTCAGGCGACGGGTGCCGCCGCGCGGTGTGTGTGTTATTAATTTTCCTGGGGACACGGCTGCAGCAGCGCACACTATATACTGCAGACATGTGAGATGTGCAACGAAAATAAAGTCGAGAGTAGGTGGTATGCGGGCAAATTGAGAGCTTCGGAGAGCTAATTGAGCTTACGCAATAAGCTTGAGATTTTTAGTATACCTATCGACTTGACATGGATTTTCAGACGTAATATGATAACATTTTCTTTTTATTACAAAATTTTAGTATATACCCACTACTAGATGCAACAATTGGAATCTCACCTCCATATTCCCCTCTATAACAAAAACTCGCGCAGAAGAGAAAGAAAAGTTCAGCTACACACAGAGATAAGATATCCGCAGCTCGGCGCGTATAGCCTCGTTATCGCACAAACTCGCGGCATTACACACACACACACACACACACACGTACACATATACACACCTGCAGCTCGAGCTCCTATATACTCGGCTCCTATTTTACCTTATGCGCTGCTCGCGCTTATCGCCGCCTCTTATCTTTGACCTCTGCACCGTGTGGCCGGCATTATTTCGCCCGCGCGCGATACTACCTGCGAGATATTCTACTGTGCTCATACACATATATATATATACGTGTAATATACTTGTATATTATATATGGCGGAGGAAAATTTTCGTAGTGTCGATCGTGAGAGCTTAACGCACGGATGACTTATTACTGCACGCGCGGATGCTCGTGCGTATAATGTGATTGCCCATTATTACCCGAAGCTTTACGGCTTTTAAATAGCGTTGGAGCTTTTATTACCGACGCAGTACACAGTCTACATATATATCTATAGATATACAAGCACATGAATTTCAATGCTAATTGATTGTTTTATCTGCATCAGCGCGAAAGTAGTTCAGCCGAGAGCTATTATAATATACGTTTTAAAGCCGTCCCTTCTCCTCACTCTCGCGCTCGAGTGTCTTTATCCTTTACTTTATATTTTTCGTCGAATCGAGAGCTGTGTGTATTGGAAAGGCGCGAGAATATAACGATTTTTTTTTCTCTCCGCTCGCAATTGTAAAAGCGCGAGCGCGCTAACCACAGATTGTCAACAAGAGTGTGTATAGCCTGTGATGTATACAACAGCGCATGTATATTATATATACTTGCGACACTTGCGCGCGCGCGCGCGCGCTTGAATTATTCGCATTATTAACGCAAATCGCACGCCCATAGCTCTCAGGGGGCCTCCGTGTATACAATTAAACTTAATCGCCGTCTATTACTAACTGCGCACAGCGCGTTGCAACCTGTATATATATATGCAAAGCAGTGTCTCGGTATACATATCGTCGTGCGTATTATATATACCTGTATCCGAAAATCAAATTTTTTTTATTATATATAAAGCTTCTCTCTTCGATTTTCTCCTTATACGCTCGATCTCATCGCCCCGGGACAACACGATCTAACTGAAATTTGCATAATTCCGCATCCTCTCTCTCTCTCTCTCCTGCTTATTAGCCGGAATTTAAGACGCGTTTACGAAAATAGCTCTCTCTCGTCGGCGCGCACTGATTTGAATTTCTTATTCCGTCGTCGATTTTTACGCGCTTCGCGCGAGAGATGCTGCGGTTCTGCATACAAGTATATACCTATATATACGAAGAAGAGGTAAAAGCGAGAGAGAGAGAGAGAGAAGCCGATGGTAACTCGCTCGGCGAAACGAGGTGAGGCGAGACGAGGCGAGGCGCATCGGCCTGCTCTCTTTAAAGCGTTGGGCGTTCACCCCGACCTCGGCGGCTCGACCGTTCGCGCGCGCTCTACTCCTTCTGCGCTGTGTGTGCTCCCGCGTCTTTGGCTTCCCGTTTGCTCGCGGACACCAATATGTGTATGTGTGGAGGTATATACCTACCTTTGACCGGTATGGGACTGATGCTGCGAGATGGGAGTGATTTGTTGGGGGATGTATATATGTATATGGGGCTGCAGAGTGAGTTGTGAAGTCGATGTTGGTGTACAGCGAAGTAAAAGTTGATTGGTCGTTGATTTGTAGCCCTAGGTGTCTTACGCTTCTATCTTTTTCATTAGGCGTGAAAGAAAAGAGGTGTTATCACTGTCCAGTTAAATAGCCGAAATATTACTGGTAAAACGATTCGTGATTTTCCGCAGTCAACTGTGCAGAAACGCGCTTATTTTACTGGACTAAAAAAGAAACAATAATGTCGAACAGCGAATTTTCATTCACTAATAGCCTATACTCTTTTAGCGGAATCAGCTAAAGTCAGCCGGCACTGAAAAAAAATCGAGTCAACGGTTAGCCAAGTAACATCTATTTCGATGTATCAAGAAAGTACAACATATACATAAACATGTGCTGCAGTAAAATCTGTCGAGCCAAACATTTCGAAAAAAAAGTCCTACAAACCAGTACACAACATATTAATAAAAATAATTTAAACAACGAAAATCCTCCTCCGGTCAAAACTGCAGCATCAGCCCTCAACAATACCCTCGCCGCTAAAAACAAGCAAAACAAAGCTGTCGCTCAAGCAGCTCCACATACACCACCTTAGCACAGAGCAACGGACCGCCTTAGGTCTCACTGAAAGATAGCCTCTCTCGCCGCATCGAATGCACCTGCTCCTTCCAAGCAGCAGCAGCAGCAGCAGCGGCGGCGGCACGACTCTGCAGATGGAAAGGCGAGATAAAGGATATACGCGCTGAGATTGATGAAAAAAAGCTATGGAAACAAAAAAAAAAAACGAGGCTGCATTGTATAGCCACTGCTGCTGCACTGCACGCAAGGTCGCTCTCTCTAGAGTAGCGCAAATAAATTTGCGCTCGCGCTAAACCCATTCACGTTTAAATTAGCCGCGATTATATGTGTACAGTCGCGTGTGCGTTGTGTAGAGCATAGGAATCGTCTTGTTGTTTTTTTTTTCTTTTCGGGTGTATACCGTATAGCTACACTGACTATACTCCGAGCGCACGAGAGTAGGATTTAGTGCGCTCTCTCGGACTACTTCCTGTCTTTTGTGAGCGCGGATGCGCGGCGACTATATCTATAATGCTGCTGCATGTATATGCGCGTGTCTTATTTAGAGCCGCTCTCGAGAGAGAGAGAGAGCTTATGCTCGCGTGTTATCGGTTTTTAATTCGAGAACGCGCTGGTAATTAATTGCAGATAAGGAAAATTATTGTGCGTTAATTGATTCTTCGATATGTTATAAGGAGGAAACGGTATTATATATATATACGCATTTGTTTTGTTTACACTATGTATAGTAACGGTTGTGTGTATCGCGTTTCCGTTAAACACTATAGATATAACATTTCCTCGAATCGGAAAATAGCCAAAAAAAATAGAGCTCCAAATCGATGTTGTAGGTATATTATAGAAAGCCAAGCCAAATTCACAGCACAGCAACATCGACCTGAGTATATTATAGAGAAGATATACTTGGCGGTCTCGCGTGGGTGCAACATCACAGCGTATATACTAGCTTCTCTTTCGAGCGAGTCTGGCGATATTCCAGAACTCGTAGGAGGCTGACCATCTCAGCCTCTGACCTCACCCGAAATAACCTCTCTCTCACTCTCTCGATTTCTTTGCTCACTCGTTCGCAAGCGCTCCGACGTGTATACATCAACACACATACACATATATACACATGCCAAGCTGTATACACACTATACTCCCTCTATTCCGCGACTTTCTATTTCCGAGTCGTACCGGCGAGTGTGTATATATATATATGCGATATGTTCTGGCGCTGACGCTAATAGTGTATATACGTATATACAGATGCGAGGAAAAAAGATTGTAGGTGCGAGACGGCTCTATTATAGTGAGAGTTTATCGATATGTCGTACTATATAGTTGAAGTAGTATTTTTTAATAACGTTATATGCATCCTCTGCAACCCCTCGATTATTTACAAGCCATACCAGAGAAAGCGAGAGAGCAGCAGGTATCCCCAGTAGCCGCAACTAACTCCGTACAGATGCGCGTCGTGTAAAAAAATGCGTATATATACCCTCAGCCCTTGATCCGATCCGGTCTTTCTCTCGCGCTGCACAGAAGCAAAACCGGCAGCAGATATTATATACGTATATATATACACCTCTCTGCTCTTATTCTGGCGGTGGCGAATAGCGTCGGGGAAATTATGACGCGATATACAGCGCAGTAGTTCCATTAAGATGCAAATTCGCCAATAATTCCTATGTATATATACACACTCGAGCGCTACCCGATTTTTTTTAACCAAACGGCGCCTACGCGTGTGTGCTGCACCGATTTAATTGCCTCGCGCTACTTCGTTATCTCTCTCTCTCTTTCTCGTGTATACGATGGGATGAGACTTTGTGTGTTTTCTTTTTTTTTTGTGCAGGAGGATGAAGAGCACAGCAGGTAGTCAGTATATGGTTTTCCAGTGCGTATATATATACAGGGATATTCTGTATAAGGGGAGGATATTTATGCGTCCGCTCGAGTATTTTCGGCGGTGCGCGATATCGCGTGAGCTTGATTTCCATCTCGACACTTTTTTTTTTCTTTAAGGGCATGTGGGAACGAAGAGAGTGTACCTATATGCATATGGCTACCTGTTATATTCGCGTATATATATACCGCGTGAGAGAGAGGAGTCGTACGGATGATGACAATAAATTATCGAGGCGAATGAAACGTAATATTGCGTTTGAGATTCATTTTTATTTCTCGGAGACACGCAGTGCATATACTATACGTAAAATCTATAAACGATCGTTGAATGTCGTTTCAATAAAGACGATGAAATGAATGCGAGATTTTTATTGTATCGTCAAGCTATATAATACATATAACCCTCTTGAAATTCGAATGATGGGACACCCGATCAAAAACTCCATCTCCAAGTCTCCCTCATCAAATCATTCGTCCCTCGCAACTCTCCTCTCTCTCCGAACCTCCCGGTTAATTGGAGCCAGCCGGCAATTAGTAATTACAGTAGCTCGCGTATATATATATACCATATACCATATACATATACATATATATACACCCTTTCCGCCGGCAATCACTCGCCGCCGTGCGTCGAGTTTTTCATTAATGGCACGGCGGTAGCCTCCGAAGAGAAGAAACCGGTCGTCTCTCTCTCTCTACAGGAAAAGGAGCATATATCCTCTCTCTCTCTCTTGGAGATACTATGGGCCTCTCCTCTTCCTGGCCGGCCATTAAAATGCTAAACGCACCGCGGATAAACTCGCGATACTATCGGAAGAGCGAGTGCTCTCTTATATATATATTTTTTTATTCTTTCTCGAGAGATATACCCCACAACACTTTTTACTCCTGTTTCCCCAGTATATATATACACATACACACTCTCATTTTTCGCGAATGATGCGTATCTATAGACGCGGGCGAGCATTGTGCGCATCCGAGAGAACAAATTGAGTTGTTCGAGTGTAGAGACTGAGAGAGAAATCATATGTATATACAGTCTCTCTCTCACGAGTGCGTCACGACTTTTGTGTATACCTACAAGACTAATACTCTGTGAAAGGGAGATTCGGTTGCACGCTTGGAATTAATTTTTCGACGCGAATTTCGCGAGCTATAGAGGGAGAGGAGAGCTTGAATAATATCGAGCTGCGCTCCCGTATTAATATCTCGATCTACTTACGAAATAGCCGAGAACGTTTTGTGTGTACAGTATATAGAAGCGAGATATTCTAATTTTGTGAGAGGTTTACTCGATGTTTTCGATTTTTTTCTTCTCGCGGGCGATTTAATTTGTCGCGGGATGTAAATTATTACGAGCTCTAGTGTAAAAACACGTTATATAGAATTCGAGAGAGCGAGCCTGGACTTGTATGTATAATTTACGGTGTATCTATACAACGAATGGAAAAAAGGCGTTAATCTAATTTGAAGCTCGATTTTTTCCCGATATACCTAATGGGATAACGCCTGATAATAAGCAAATTAATCATTTCGCACTTAATAGTTTCCAGTACGTAGATAAATACACACGGGACACAGGTGTGTCTGTCCAGTCATAAAGTACTTGCTCAATATTCAATGAAAGACTTGCAAAGCAATAATAAATATATATTCCACGCGCACAGGTCAACCTGGCGGACAATCCAGAGCAGGAGAGTAACTCGGAGGTGAGCGGCTGCAGTAGTAGCAATAACACCGTTGGATCCCGAACAGCAGCAGCAGCAGCAGGTTGCAGTAGCAGTAGTCGTCGAGCTCTCGACTCCATCATCGACCACCTGCGATCGGCCTTCAAGAGCAAGCTCCAGGACAATGGTGAGTATATATATATATATATTATATCTCCGCGCGATCGTTGACGAGCGTATCTCAGCTCTCGGCTTATTCTCTGCTGCTGCTTTTAGTTATTTTTCCTCTCGCATTAGGTATTTTATATCGTACGAGAATGTGACAGTGTATATATTTACGACAAATCCAACTTCCGAGCCAGCAGCAAACTTGTATATATATACAGCACATACAACGCACGCAGTGCGCGGCTGCAGTATGTACTTAGTGAATGGGCGCGCGCGCGAGCGAGATCGTTACAGATATAGTCCTCTCTCTCTCTCGACTATACAGCGAAGAGAGAGAGAGAGAAGCAAGCGATCAGATCGGTACCGGTGTTCGTCCGGCTGCACCTCGGCCAAGACGTATCCCGGGGCTATATGCAGCAGGAGCGTATCCCCCTACCGCTCAGCAGCAGCAGCAGCAGCAGCAGCGGTGCTCCATAAATTCTCCCCG
Source organism: Cecidostiba fungosa (assembly GCA_900474305.1). Classification (NCBI taxonomy): domain Eukaryota; kingdom Metazoa; phylum Arthropoda; class Insecta; order Hymenoptera; family Pteromalidae; genus Cecidostiba; species Cecidostiba fungosa. The sequence continues at coordinate 147,677 of UCOJ01000174.1, read as the reverse complement.
GGCACAATTATGTGCGGTGCGGGGGATATGAGGATTATTGTTATGGGCTCCTCTCTCTCTCTCTCTCTCTCTGACCTCGTAAGTATATAGAGCCGCAGCAGCAGCAGTGCCGACAATGTCCCTTGGTTTTTGTTGCTCGCGAGAGAGCGAGCGACGATTGCCCTGAGGGTAGTAGTGTGCAGCTGTGTGTAGAGACAAGTCCTCTGCATCAGTTTCTTCTTACGGCTGCAGAGAGCTGGACACACGTCTCTAAGCCTAATAAGGCAGCCGATCATTCGAGCAGATAGATTCGTACAGTTGTCGCTGGTCCATCGCTGTGTCATTATATATGTCCGCGGGAGGAATTAGTTGCCCTTCTTCTTTCTTATCATCGCACGCTCTCTCATAACTCTCTGCGCATTCCGAGATCGCTATCGAGAGGAGATTTTTACACGACCTTCTACTCTCGTTAAAAATACAGTCCAGCCTAATTGTTATCCGATAACTTCTCACTCTCTCGTGAGAGGCTATAACAGTAGCATCACACACATATCCACTCTACTACTCATCTCTTTTCGTACACAGCGCGTTTAATCTCTTTTCCTCCGATAATCGTCCGCGGGCGTTAATCTCACTACGGAATCTGCCCTCGCGTACACATATACCTATATATAAGAATGCGTTTGCCGCAATTTATAATGCAATTAGAGGCAGCAGCAGCAGCAGAAGCGGGGCCCGGCGGATAGTAGCTCGCTCGCGGATTTATGGCAGCGGGAGCAGCGAAAGGGAGGAGAGAGAGAGAGAGAGAACCCAACGCTCTCTGTATATATATATGAGGAATGGAGAGATACAGAGAGAAGCATCTCGAGAGAGAGAGAGAGAGAGGGAATTGGCAGGCCGAATGAGTTATACGGCGCACCGGTAGCTACCGATGCATTATTTATTGCGCAGAGTTTCATTATATTTCTCCGGGGCGCGGCTAGTCGAGCCACTTTCCGAATCGACTGCTGCTGCTGCTGCTCTTTTCTGCAATCGATGATCGACTCGCGAGCGAGCGAGAGAGAAAGAGCGAGGAGATATATATCGCAAGGGCTATACCACAGCGACGGGAAGCTATCTGACTGCTTTATCGGCGCCTGTCTTCTTTCTCTCTTTCAGTTGCGCGAAGGCAGCTTCCTGTCGTCTTCTGAGCTTCTTTTTGTCCAAGGCTGCTGTGCTATATAGCACTGCACGCGCGCGGAGAGATGACTGAGAGCTTTGGATTTCGACTCGCGGAAAAAGTCGCGCGCTCATTGTTATAGAATATATTCGAGATTACTGTGTATTTTTCAGATGCTCCGTGGAAAAATTTAAATACAGTACCATATACCTGTAACAAAGCGGCCGGGGTATATGCAAATCGGCAAAAATCACTTAAGAATGCCGCAAAAAGAGCCGAAGATGCGAGGCGACTCCGCCTTCAATTACCTCCTCAGCGTACTAATAAATACCCTCACACGGCGCAAAGAAAATCCGTATACGCGCGCATACTCGTCGATGGAAATAAAAATCGGAAACTCGAGCATAAACTCAGTCGAGGAATTTATTACACCGGATGCGCAATTTTAATGCCTCTTCTCTCGCATCCCACGAACAATGTGTGTGTCTACTCGATACCGTCCGGTCCACCACCACCACCACGAAGAAGAAGGAAGGTATTATACACGTCTTTACTCTCCGAGTCCCAAGGGCTTTTCTACATATATATATACACCATCACACACAGGACAGCTCTATCATTAGGCGTCATAACTTAGAGAAAGAGAGACGTACGCCCGTCGTATACTCGCGATGCTAATGAGGAAAGCCTCGCTTTCCAAGTGTTACATTTACAGCCCCGCGATCGTTTATGATGTCCTTCGCGCGCATTTCCTTCCCGCTCGTTTTTCACCTTTAATACAAGCCCTTCCATATACTCTTCTGCGCACTTGTCAGCCTATACGGATCGGCTTATTTCCATAAGCATTCCGAGAGAGAGAGAGAGAACGACGAAAGAAGAAGCAGCTCCTGCGGGTGCGAATGAATGGGTCGACTCGCACTCGCGTGTAAACGAGAAAGCGGATGAGGCCCTCTTGTATCGCGTTTATCAGCCCCCCTCCTTGCTCCTCCCGCAGTCATTAGTCGGTGTCGGACACGTGGATTTTTTTTTTTTATAGGGGAGTGTACAATACTGACCTCTGCGGGGTTGCGCGTGTCGCGAGTTAATATCGAGCATTAATTCTGTGTGTACATCTCTCGGCGTGTGTTTCGAGTTACACGCACTGTGTCGATTTTATAATTCTCGTGTCTGTATAAATATCCAGCTCTCGTCCTTATACGCAGCGTCAATGACGTTTTAAATCACACTCGCTCTATAAAAGACGAGTCTCTCGAAAAAGCGAGCATCTCTCTCTCTCTCTCGAGGTTTATTATATGCCTCGTGTGTCCGACGTGAAATATAGCGTGTCGAACGATAATGCGCGATACATGCCCGCTAATATACATATATCCCCGGCATTCCGCGATTCCTGCGTATCATATACGTATATATATACGTACACGCCACGCCTATATAACCGATTTTATATATTCTATCCGATCCAGTTTCGCCGGTCTACCCACGCGGCACTTGCTGCTGCTGCTCAGTATATGCGTATTATTAGGTAAAAAATTCAAGAGGATGGGTGAGGCTCTCTCGTGTCAACCGTAAGTTTTCAATTATTTTCATGCACTACATCCGCATTGCGCGCTTTTATATACGAAATATAACGGTATTATTATTAGTATTACACGAAAAAAAAAAATACACAAGGTATAGTACGCTTGTAAGGCATTCGTCTGAGAAGCCGAATCTTACGTAGCATCGCGCGAACTGCATCACATCCACGACACTTATAATTCTTGTAGTTAGCGCAGCTGCGGGTGTTCGCGCGCATTATGCAAAGAAGAAGAAGAATAAGGAGAGTGACTGAGATGACGGACGGCGACGCTGGAGAGGTCGAGTTTTATCTCCTGACGATCTTTCTGGCGGCTTCGTATATATATTTCACGCGCTGGCCAGAGTATTTTTTCTCGAGAGAGAGAGAGAGAGAGGGGGTAAGAGAGATAAGGAAGAAGCTCTTCAGAGAGAGAAAGAGCAAATTATGGATGTAGGGATGTGAACGTGTGTGCGGGCTGAGTTTTACCGTGTTTTTGGCTTAGAGACTTTTGCTGGAACAATGATATCTTAACGGCCATCTCAATGGGGTTAATTAACACGAGGCTTGACACGTATGGCCGAGATAGTGTTTACTTTTTTATCCTCTCATGGGGACTGATGCGGTTGAGCAATTAACTAATTTGATCGTTTTTATCGGACGAAAAATCGGTCATAAATCAGCCTCCTCTATGTATGTACACACATTTCTACGAGAATATATATCAAACCGAGAGCTATAATCCCTCAATTAAGAGCCGTTTCTCTCTCCGTGTTTAGATTACACCGCTCTCTCGTCAAATATAAGCGATGCTGCACGACCTCTCGGCGCATAATTTATTTCTACGTGTGTATAAGCGATACATACTGCAGAGAGTGAATGGAAACGATCTCGTGCACTCAATGACTTGATTAATCTGCGCAACGTTCATAATGCGCGCGATTAATTGCCTGCACGCGTTGCTTATCGCGTTTACGCGTGTAAAGGCGTGGGCCGCCGCTCTATGTATGTATGTATATATACACACTTCCTCGAGATAATGGCCGAACATGTACTGAGTATACGAGAGAGAGAGAGAGAGAGCGAGCTGTTCTGCTGTTGCCCGGCGATTATTTTAATCCGACGATTATCAATCGTGTCTTCGGAAAAACGATGGGTTTATAACTGTACATATATATATATATCCACGTGTATGTATAGTGGAACAGATTGAGATTATCAGGGGTTGTTTTACTTTGTTGCACGTGTGTGTGTGTATATGGTTTATGTACTTGGGATGTAGGTGATTCGCGCGTTTGTCATCCGATTTTATCGCGTCTATAATATACAGTTTGCGAAAAATATTCCCAAAGTGTTACGATCGCATCGGGAGCAGGCCAATTTAAATCTCAATTTAAAAAGACAATACACCTCCAGCAGCTTCTTACAACAATAGGATTTCTCAACCTACGTATGTATATGTATATGATACACACAATCATCGCTGATGCGGTACGTATGTATTATACTCTCTCACATGCACAATGGAAAGAGAAGAAAATAACAGCTCGAGCACGAGGAGAACTTCGACCTCTGACTTCTCGGCTCTTTTCTCCTCTCTCAACCTTTGACTTCCGAACTTCAACCTCTCCGGCCATATATATATATATTTATCTCTAGAGCCGTCTACTGTATATAGATGCTTGTAGCTTATGTAAATTTAATTGCGTCGTCGCGTATTATAAGTTATGAAAATTCAGGGGCGACTAACGAATACATCCATTAGCACGTGTATTAGAATCGTTTGACAATTAAGAGATTACATCTGCGCTGATCGTGATGTATATATACATAGTAGAACACAGCCAATTAAGGCGACTCTCTCTTTCTCTCTTAAAAGTGAATTAAAATTTTTATCACACCAATTACAGAGTGCATAATACACATCAGTATATAGATTAATCGCTATACGTAATCGTTTTCAAATCCGACGCGGTACACAGCGATTTCTCTCGTCTGGAATTTGGAAAATTAATTTCCCTCGAAAAGAAGCCGAGAACGGCATTCAGAGTCCAATTACTCATTCCGCGAGAGAGCTGCATCATCAGGATGAGAGTTGCATTAAAAGCGAACTACTTAACGTCCAGCGTACACGCGCGCGCACTGAATCAACGAGAAGCGGCTTAGAGAAGGCTAGCAAGTGTATATATATAAGGTCGAGGTCGTTATAACGGCGCTAATCTCCCCGGCGTTATCGCTCTCCGTACACCTCTTATAATACACCGCTCTCGGTGCGCAAGAAAAGAGAAAGATCCTGGCTGTGTATATACCTATATATATATAATATATAGAAAGCCAAGGAGGGGCATCAGCATCAGCAGCAGTAAAAAGAGGAAGCTCGTCGAAGAAAGGAGCGGCTGCTGCTGCTGCTGCAGGAGCAAAAGGAACGAGAGCAGCACACACGTTGAAGACAAATAGACACGAGAGAGAGTTGCTTCGAAAACACGCGACGACGACGACGACGAGTCACCTGCTGGATATGTCGTCTAATTAACGCGCATGAAACGCGCCCTTCTAATTAACTCGATCAGCTCTCTCTCTTTCGTGCGAGGGGCGATTTATGGACCGATCGCGATCGGCCGCTCCTTTATATAGCTTGCGAAATATTGTATATATATCGGACGCCGAAAAATTCAGTGTATGTATAAAGGCAGCTTATCGACGCATCGCGTGTTGAGCGCTGCTTTTTGTGTATAGGGGGGGACACGTTCTCGGAAATTTCGTGACCCGATAAGTTTCGTCAACCGCAGACAGGATGTGTGTGTGTGTGTGTGTGTGTATGTGTAATACCTGCGATGCGCGTGTAAGAATGCTCTCTCACCTGCGTAGTCTTACCTTGTACGTATGAAATTTCTCCTCATTCATCTTTTCTTTCTCTGCGCTGTGTCTTTTCGCCTTTCTTCGAGTATATAACACTGGCGCTTTTTGTGTTGCAGAGGTGTGTGTTTTTTGTTTTGCTTTCTTTGCGGTGCGCTGTGTATTATAGAAGAAGAACTGATTTTCATATTATTGCAAAAATATAGTAGAAACAATCAATCGACACACCTTGTCGTACTCCAAAAATCCAAAACCTTGTATATGTATATCCATCTTCGTATAGTCTGAAGAAATATAAGGACTATCCTCTCTCTCCCTCTCCATCTCTGAATTTAATTTAGCTCGCGTCGGCGAGTCCTCTGTGATATCCGCGGCAGCCAATGTATATATATATATATAATACACAGCAGCAGCATCAGCAGGAGCACGTATATACCGCATGCGCGAGTAAAATCGGAAGCTACGCTCGCGCGCGCGCGCGACAAAGCTCCCCGACAAAGGAGTGCCGATTCGTCGAAAGGGCTCCGCCGCCTCACTGTATGCAAAGCAGCTCGTTCACCTGTGTTATTCTCTCTCTCTCTTTCTCTCTCGCACACACAATACACCGGGGCGACGCCACCCTGCTTCTTCTTCTTCTTCTTCTTCTTCTTGGGTTATATGTGCAAAGACAAGCCGCCGTTGCGGAGGGAATCGATGCTCCCTCTTCTCCCCCTTTTGCTCTGACTTTGCCGACGCTGCTACTGGATACCGCTCAGCTTCTCTTTGTGTGTCGTCGCCGAAATCGGTGCACACGTGCGCTTGTGTTTTATATACATACATACTTATATGATGACACACATGCGCGTATAGGGGATTTTTAATGAGAGAACAAAGTAACAGGGAGGGATTGAGTTGTGTGTATATTAATAATAACAATGTGTATCCGATTGTTTCTACTACAACGTAATATATCTATATATACACGGAAGGTATAAATTAATTGGCGTAGCGGCGTAAAAGTATTTACGCGCGGCTTTGACACTCCATTAATTTTTCGTATATTCATTAGCGGAGAGAGAGAGAGAAGCGCGCACGCTTATAGCCAGCCAAGCGTTTCGCGGCTCGTCTAGGCTGCTGCTGCTGCTACTACTACTGCAAAAAGGCGAGAGAGAATAACGCAGCGGGTCTCCGGGTCGGCGATGATGCCCTCACGATCACCGAAGCGTACTCCCGTAATGACCATTAACGTCCACTCGCGCGCGAGCTTCTTCGCTTCATATTTTATGGGTTGCGAGAGAGTATATACATAGCTATATGCTGCTGCCGCTGCTTCTGGCGTGAATCGTTGTTGATGCGCTGCTGCTGTTTTCTTCTTCTTTTTACATTTCTTTGGAGAAATTCTGCCGTTAGTTTGCGCTGTGTAGCACGTATAGTTGTCTTCTAATTCCATCATAAACTATAGCAGATCGATATACATATATAGGTATACCTACCATTAAAAACTATGACTCTCCAACTTCCGAAAAACTAATTCCCCTTATCCCCTCCACCGCATCATCAGAAGAAAGAATAAGCGTGTGGGCAGCACGCGCTCACCGATGTTAATTAGCCCTCTCTCTCTCTATACATCGCGTCGACATATACACTACCTCGTCAGGCTCTCCTCAGCATTAGTCCGATCGCTCACCGTGAACATATATACACGCGGCAAACGAGCAGCTCTCCGCTCTCTATGATAATTATCGAAGTACCGCGAGCAGTGACTATATATATATATATATACACCTATACACGAGTTATGATCTCCGATCCCCGCGAAATCCAAGGGGACACCCACGTTGCGCGGAAAAATCGGTATACCGAATGATAAGTAGTAGCAGGTCTAACGAGAGAGAGAGAGGCGCATATTAAGGTCGATCTTAATTAGCCGGCAATTTAATTAGGATCAGCCGCGTGACGACGGCTGAAGCTTAAGAACGGACGCGTATGTGTGTGTGTGCGCGATAATTAAGACGGCCCCCGCGCTATATACTCGCTGCGGAGATGGACGTATAGATAGGTAGATAGATCGTCACGGAAGAGAATCGCGCGCGAGCTTTTCCCGAGTATAATGCAGCGCAGCGAGTCGATGCGTTTTTTTTTATTTTTTAACCTTCTTAATTTCATGCGCTGCGGTCATTGTCAGGGTTTTTAATGAGCTGATTATAACTAACGCTGTGTGTCTATATCGAACTGTATATTATTATTGTTATTATTACATGAGGGGAATATTTTTCGGCGGCGGCTACCGAGTCAAGTGGAAAACGCAGAGCGACTCTCTCGCGCAAAAAGAAACTCGACGGAGGGCCGCAACCGGTTGGACCGGAGGGACAAGCCATCTCTCCTCTCTCTCTCGACGCATATATATATAGGTACTGCAGCGGTGCGCATATAGCAAGGGAATGCGTTGAAATGAAATCATTAGCGTCTTTGGCGGAGCATATATATACGTATATACGCTCTCTCTCTCTCTCTCGTAACGATCGCCTCCTAATAGGGGGGAGGCCATGTGCGCAGGACTAAATAATGGTATTGTAGCGATCGGATTTCTATCGTTAACAAGGCGCACTTGCTCTTTCTCTCTCTCTCTCTCTACCGAACGCATAAAGATCGGAGGTATATACTCTCTCTGTGTGTCGCCGCTCCCACAATGCTACTGCTCTACTACTACTGCTGTCTTTTTCTCTCCCTGCGGCCGACTATATATACTTCTATTGCGAAACGCATCGGGGTCTATATACTGTGTACCTTTCGTTTTTCATAAATCTCGTGTCGTTATAAGAGCCGAGAGGAAAAAACGGATATATACGAGTTTAACCTTTTAAAGCTTGAGATGTTGAGGGGACTCGCAGTGGTTATATTGCCAATTAAAAATTAAACGTCGTCGGGCGCCACCGATTCGTATTATCTTGTCTGATGGGCAATTTTCCGATGACGATTGAAATATTATTTACGATTTTTCCTGTATTATAGCAGGCATCTATAAGGACATGTTAAATTCGACGGTATAAATCATTTTGGCCTTTAATAGAGAGGAAAAATGTGTTTTATTGCTGATGTCTATAGAATCGGCTGATATACGAGGCTCGAGGAATTTTAAGGTATATATACTTATGATTTAGATCGGCGCGTGCTCGATAGCGGACTTTAGTTTCTGAATGGAATACAGCTTGTCGTTTCGCTCGCGTTTATCACGAGAGAAGCTTATATACACGCACCAGGAGCTAGAGAGTTATCAGTAATTTGCTTTTCGTAAAGAGCGTCAATTGGTTTTCGATATCATACAATCTCGCATTCGCCTGTACAGCATATTATACGATTAAAAAAAAAACTCGAGTCCCAATTATCCGCCAAACCTCTCGCAATAAAGCTTCATTACTGCGGTACAATACCGCGCCAGAAGCCGTAGAGACACACACAACTATCTCACGCGTCGTTGCGCAAGTGTAACATAGCTGCACACAGTAGATAGTATATATAGGCGAAAAGCTTCTAATAAGGCGACGACGCATTGATGCAGTATAGTGTGCGACTGACGTTGACTCGCCGTTGGGGAGGTGATTGAAAGTAACGACGCCCCGAGTAGACGTGTTGTGCGCGTTTACTGTCCTGTTGTCTCTCTCTCTACCGCATGCGCACTTGTCTCTCTGTGCTCTCCGACAGGCTTTTGTTCTGCTGATGCAGGTGTTTTTAGGTGTGTATATATATATATCGTTCCTATAATGTAGTCAGAGAGTTGTGCATGTGTCTAATAGGTGAAATATGAAATCCATCCTCTCGCACAAAAGCTCTCGACAAGTCATCTTGATGAAGCTCGAGCAGGACTCTATATACACGGATAATGGAGTGGTAAATAAGCTCCCATATATAATACAAGAGATCTCTCTCGCACACGCACGTATATATACGATCGATCTTCCGAAGTATGTACATCGCACACCTATCAGGCGCGCTCACAAGCCTGCGCATACAGATTCTCGAGCTAGACAAGCGGCGAATATGATTATGACTCTACGCGAGAGGCCACCTTATATTATAGGTATCCCTATGGCAAACCAGGCTTTATAAGTAGTTTGCACGCAGTCTGTACTTTCTGGAGAACACGTCGCGGCTGCATCAGCGGTTGCTGTACGTGTATATAATCGGGTACTTGGATCTGCCGTGTTTTTCAGAAATTCCTAGAAGACACCTCTACAAGTATATATATAGGCGGCGTGTAGATGCTTTGCATAAGGTTGATCGGTTGGAGAGATCGCGTCTTTTTTGCTGATGCCGCTGTTGGGGAGAGCTGTGTGTGTGTGTTATTTTGAGAGAGAGAGTGACCCAGGAAATGCGCGGAGAGATAGAGAGCTTGTAGAGGAATATTGTTGTATATATATATATTGGATCGGGGAACGGTAAACTGTTTTTCGAGAGCTTCTTATTCAGTCAATAGTTTTCCTCGAGAGTCTCGCCTTATTCCAATCTCCGTATGCGAAATAAGCTTGGAACAATTGTATCAGAGAGTAGCATATACCTATATATAAAAGTCACTCAACGCCTCGCGAGTCCATCCTTGCAGTCACCTTGACCACTGCTTCTCCTCCTCCTCCTCTTCTCTTTCCCCCTTGAATAAACTGCAGCAGTGCAAACGGGATACCCATCTACTAGTATATATCCTCTCTCTCTCTCCCTCTCCTTCTCGATTCAGACCTTCGGACCTCGTGTATATATATAGGTATATAACCCACACGAGCGCGCGCGCGCGCGCCTCGTCTCATAACAACACACGCGTGCAGAGGATGTGGTCGGCGCCACTGCAAGAGAGAGAAGAGAGCGAGTAGGGGAATGGTTGTCGCTGTTGCTCTTGGTGAATGAACCCTGCAGCGCTACTCTCGCGGGGAATGGGCGCGCGAGCGAGTCTTGTGAATGGAAGTGTGTTGTGTATACCTGTATATACACGGGGGGAGAGATGTGGCTGGATATATATAGAGAGAGAGAGAGAGTTGCTGACCGGTGTGTATAGGTGAAAAAAGGATGGATGTCTATTCAGCTGTGGAGGTGTGACGAGTATCGTGTGCTGTAAATCTGATGGGTTTATCCGAGAGAAGCCGGATTTTTCTTTGGTATATCGCATCGAAACGAGTTTTTTTTCTCAGTCCCAGCGATTCCTACCTAATAATTTCCCGTTTCCCGGCGACAGTATAGTGAATGAAAGCGCATATCGCAGACGCAAACATCCCCTGCAAGCGGAAGGAAGCGCACACGACATTTTACACATATACATGTAACCTCAGCGCAGAGGAAGTTCGTAATATCGCTATATACTAGAAGCTATATACGCGCTTACTCTCCCACAACGGGAGAAACTATACGACCAAGTCGGACAGGAAGTCTAATAACGTCCCTCGACTCTCTTTCTCGAGGATCTTCGCATGGGGGGGTCACGTACACACACACACACACATACGCGTTCATTCATTCCTCTCTCGGTTCATTCAGGAATAGTCGAGGCTCCTGCTGTGAGTTTATTACTATATACAGGAGGCTCTGGTCAGCCATAAAAAGCGTTGATAATTTAAATTACGTTCCTGCGACGTTTAAACAAACCGAACAATCTATATATACGTACGTTACAAGTACTTTCGGTCCTTCTTTATTCGTCACGCTTTTTTGCCGCCGCGACTGCTTCGAATCTTTTTTTGCGATTATGGTAGGCGGTACTTTCGGGGATTCCCCGGTTTTTATGCTACTCTGCCCCCAAACTTTTTTCTTTACTGCTTCCTCGAGAGGACGTAATATAACGGTTCCAAGTGTCACCGTGAAAGATATCTAAGCCCACGTTATCGATATAAGTATAGAGAATCGAATATAGCAATCCAACAGAAGCAAAACAGTATATAGAACCCCCGCGCTCGCATGAAATACGCTGATTGACACGGAAAATAAAGCGAGGAATCTCGGAGGGCGCGGCGCTTTTAATCGAGAGCGAATGCGCGGATCCGATAAAGGCGTATACATCCTTGTGTCTGTGTGTGTATGTGTGTGTCGCGCGCGGCGGCCTTGTGCTCTGCGGGTAATAAGGACTCTTTCGAACAATGGATGCGTCGCGGGTAGCAAAGTGCGTGGCGGTAACGAGGAGCGTGGCATCTGTGCTGCTGCAAAGAAGAGAGAGAGAGAGAGAGAGAGAGAGAGAGCGGCAGGATGGAAGAGAACGCGCAAGCTATATATCAAGGCGCGGAGAGACCGATAACGAGCTCGGAGAGAGAGAGAGAGGAAGAGTCTGCTGCTGCTGCTCGTCTTTGCTGCCGCGCCCTCCTTTCTTCTCTCTGTGTGTATGTGTGTGTTGGAAGGAGTATATAGTTTTCCTATATATACTGCGTGCAAGGGGATGTCTGATGCGAGCCTGGATGTTTCTACTTGAAGAGGGTGGCTTTTTTTCAAGGGATTGGCGATGATGATGAGGTATGATAGTGCGGTTAATGTATGCATTGTCCGGACAATCTTGGCAGTTATATCGGCTTGTATTTATTATTATTATAATATATAAAAGAAGTCGTCAGAAATATAAATTACCGATTGTGTGTGTATTAACATATTAGTTTCAAAATTGATCCCCGAGTATATATCTCTCCGCACGTAGACACGATTTGCCGGGAAACAAAACCATCGCACGTACACGTTCTCCGCATCACCATAAACAGTCGTCTCAACTATATATAGCGAAATGATAATCTCGCAGCTCCATTTCCCTATACTCCGATGCTCCGCGCAATCTCTTTCTCGCGCGCGCAATCCTTAAAAGTGAATAACGATCTCTCTCTCTCTCTCTCTCAGCTCCTATACACCAAAGTGAAAGCCGCAGTACAAACCCTCGTCAGAAAACAATCTCCCAGCAGCAGAGGCGCGAAAAAACGAGCTTGTAATTTCGGGCTATCGGCTCTATATACCTATATATACACACGTATATATACACACCTCCTCTCTCGACTTATATAACTGCGTGTGCGCACGCGCGAGCTCTTCTATAAGGGGTGTATATATACGGCATAAATCAAAGGCCTAATATATGTATATACCACCGCAGCTTTTTTTATCGCCAAAGTTAACTCTCTCGCGCAGCATATAAGACAATGCGTATAGGGCATTTACATACGCGCTGCTGCTGCTCGGGGGGCTACTGCAGCAGCAGCAGCCTCCGCAAAACGGGACGGCGGCGGTATATATACCGAGCGGCAATTATCGTGCTTTGCCCGCGGCTTCTTCTTCTTCTTCTTCTCGTTCGCTATGCTGCAACCTTCTTATATATATGTATAAGAGTATATATGCGGTGCCGCGTTTTTACTGTAAGGGCTTTTTCAAATCGGAGCTGTGAAAAAAATGCGAGAGCGCTTTGATCTTGCCGGTCGATTTTGCATATTGTTCATACTTTTCCGGATTCTTCTGATTTGTCGGGATGTGTGCAGTGCGAGAGGGTATAATTGGATATTCCGGCTTGCAGCTTGTTTATACATATAGGTGTGAGAGCAGGTGTGCGTATACAGGAGAGAATATTTAAGATCGTTTAAAAATCGTTGATGCACCTCTCCATCAGGGTGTATAGATTCATTATATACCTATCTCAAAGGGAGGATCTTAAAAACAATACTCCGTATGGCTAGTAGAACTCCTCTCGAGCAGTTCAGTTCCTCGACAGCAGACAGGCAAACCCTTCGTCGGGTCCAAGTCCATAGATAACTCACAGCCCACAGGATCGAGTAGTGGTATATAGTTGGAGTCTCTCTCTCTCTCTCAGCAGCTCCTGTATATATTCCGTGTGTGCAGTACTCCGCGGTGACAAAGTGTAGATCCTCTCTTGCCGTCGATATAGGCAAAAGCGTCGTATATCCTTTTATATACACAAAAACCAAAGTCTCCCTCTTCCACAAGAAAGAAAGAAAGAAAGAACAATCTCGAGAGCATTGAAACGTACGTATATATCCAACAACAGCGTAAAAAGTCGAAAGGTAGCACACTTGAACTATATATATGTATACAGAGGTATACGAGGAGTTGACGTAGAAGAATTTAGGAGCGACGGCGCCGAGCCGCTTTGAAGTCGAAAAACAATGCCATTGTCTCTCTCTCTCTCTCTGCGGCTTCAGTCGTCTAGTGTCCCCCTCGAGCTACTGTGGCTACTGCTGCTGCTGCTGCTGCAGTCGTCCAGTTTAGGGAAAAGAGCGCGCGCTGAATGCCGATCGCGAGTAGCGAAAGGTCTGATGTATTTATGAGCCCTTTATTAAAGCGAGAAGGAAAGAGAGGTAGGTATACGCGAGTGTGTATGTATACGTGTGTGTACTAGATGCGGTATATAACGTGTGTTTTAATGGAGCTGTTGCAAGAGCTGCTACTGCTGTACGTAGGTTGACTTCGTCAGGAGGGTTGTAGGACGTGGAGTACTTACTCTCGCTTTTTTATAGGACAGATTTACAGCATCGTTATTGATTAATTTTGTATGTATATTATAAAAATCCCTCGTAGCATATATTCAAGCCCAATCGATCACAGTAGGCTACCCTCCTTCAAAACAAAGCCAATTTTTTTCTCCATACCCCCGAATACTGCTCGTTCTCCAAAAAAATCCGAGCGATTTGAATCCAGCGCGCACGAGAGAGAGAGATCGGTATATATATATAAGGGCTGCTCTTTGTGCTGGAGCTCTCGTCACTCTCCAATTTACATTTTTCCTCCGGGGCCTCCTCGCCAGCCATTAAAGAGGCGAGGCGACCTGATCGGTGATCCCCCGAAAAGATCGATTCAACGAAACATACATTCCCGCGAGCAGCAGCAAAAAGCGCGGTCAGACCATTAACTTTGCTCTCTCTTCCCCTCTCTCTCTCTCTCTTCTTTCGTCGATGATATTCCTTGAGGGAGAGAGTGAGCGATGTCGATGCTTTGTGTCCGGAGGACGTCACTTCTAATGCGGAGAGATTTCTTGCGGAATCCCGAGGTCGCGGGCAGAGAAATCGGTTTTGGGCGAGACTCACAAAGGGACTGCCGCTATACTCGATTTTTTGGTCGTTATGCCTTTGTCAACCTACTGATAGTATAAATACGTAAAAATCATTATTATTGTTTTCTTAAAAATATACGGAAGATCGGTATTACGCAGATAAATCGGTAGTATCAAAGCCGCGCCCGAGTAAAACATCCTACCGCAATTACGCTTACACACAATCTCTCCGCTACCGAATACTCTCATACCACACATATCCCATTAGAAAACCGGCTACCGCACATACACACACACAGCCAATAGAAACATCTAATCCACCCTTCCACACCTGCAGCAACCGGTCTCTCTCTCTCTCTCCCTTCCTCTATAAAAACTCTTCATCCACACACACACAGCGCACTCGACGATTAATCGCGCGCCTCCGCTTGAATTACAGCCCGACTATAGACACTAAAAAAGAGAGAAAAAAATACTTCCTCTCTTCAGCTTTCGTATATTTTCGCGCAGACACGCGTCGCGTCGGCGCGTGTAAATCGGTATTATAAGAGAGAAGCTCTAATGAAGGCGCGGACGCCACGGTAGCACAAAGCGTTTATCGGCGGCGACGCATTCCGACGGCAGCGGCGGCGGCTTATATTGATCGTCGTAATTAAAGAGCCGCGCGTCGTTTATTACGCCGAGCGAGCAGCCGCTTTAATTAGGCCTCATCAATTCAAGCAGAGGTGTGTGTATATGTATATATGAGCTATACTCGTTGTATTTTCGCGCGCGCGCGCGCGATTTCGTTTTTATTTTTGGGCGGATTTTCTCGGCTGTGTATGTGTGTGTTTATGATTCGAGAGAGAGTTTTGCTGGGCTTTTTTGCCGACGGTGTATTTGCTTAACGATCGCGATTTTAAATTATACACCGCTCTCTCTGTGTATAGGTATTGAAGGGGAATAAATTTCCAAGCTGCGTGTTCATGCTAATTCGAAAAATGAGCTTTTTGAGCGCAGGGCGTGGGCGTGTTATTTACTGATTGAGTGTTTATTCGGTTCGCTCTTAAAAAAAATATTGAAAAAAAAGAAATAAAAATACCGATAAAAAAAGAGAGAGATAAGTACTTGCTCGGCGCATCATCGGCAAAAGAGACGACGCGAGAGCGGGTCATACGAGAGGTCCGAGGGATCGCGAGAGTCAGAGGTCGCGGGTCGTCGTGTGGCCGCTGGCGGGTAGCCCTGATCTCCGACCCGTATACTTATACTTTACTCCTTCCTCTCGAGCGCGAGCGAGCAGCTGTGTGCGCTGCTCGAACTGGCTCGAAGCCTGACTACGCTGAGTTGATTCCCGAGAGTCGAGTGAATGTTTTCGAAAGAGAAGTTTGCTGAAGAGTGTTTTTTTTTTATTTCCGAGCTGCTGGTTTTTCTTTTATTTGTTGGGATATTGTGACGAGGTATGAAGTGTTTTTTTTTTAAAGAAGTTTGTTTTTAGTTTTGTGTTTCAATTTTTAGAGATTACGTAGGAGTGAGATAAAGTTAAGATAAGAGATAAAGTGCGCGAACATCTTTTAATATTTGACTTTGTGAATATATTGTACGTATAAAAATCTATTTAAATATATACGATTGATACCGAATAAACGTTGCGGCAGTGAAAAATGCATAAACCGCATTGCGTCACATTTTAATATAGAAGAGTAAATAATGAAGTAACGGTCGAAAATAGTATATATTCGCGGGCTAAAATGTGTAAAGGTCAATTATTACGTTTCTTTTGAAATTCAAAGTCGCCGCGCATCAGAGAGTAGTAGTGCGTGACGATGTATATGCAGTTTGAAAGTTAAATTTGAGAAAAACTAATTAAATTCTGAATGAAATTTGACTAATATTCCCATCTGAATTTCCAACAGGCCCAACTGTAGTTTAATGAGTTATTATAAAATTTAATTTTTCCACGCGCACGCACACTCTCTCAATATTTGCCAAACCTTAAAAATCACTTACGCGCCGCATCTGCATTTCTAATACAGCCGGCAGTAAAGTCCAACAACAGCTACATTACTATACACACGTACCGCGAGAATATCGTAAACCGGCAAGTTTATCCGAAGATTATCCCTCCCCACTTCAACAATGAAAATTCTCTCGATCCGAATAAAGAAATAAAATAACCACCTACTCCACTACAGCAGCAGGAAACTCCTTGGGCGCGTGTAAAATAAAGTGTTTATTGAATCCGCGCCTCTCTCTCGCGCATATATGCAAGCGCGCGTGAGCCACGCGTTCGGCTAATTACGGGCAATCAGAGGGAGAGAGCCGGCGCTGCTCTTATGCAAATCGCAGCGCATGTACAAAAGGAGGCTCACGTATTATATGCTATACAGCGGCGCGCGGGGAGAGAAAGCGATAGACCGGTTTTATCGGCCGATAAAAATTGTCATTAACCCCGAGAGAGAGCAACCGATAGCAGGATTATATGAGATCTCTCTCGTTGTGGTGAACCGCGAATGCGTGTGTGCGTGTGGGGGAGGAGCTATGAATTTTTTTTTCTTCTTCTTTATTCGTTATTTGGTGGGAGAAGGTGAAATTGCAGGAGAGAAGAAGAGCGATAAATGCGGGAGCGATGCTCGTTATGGTCGAATTCGTGTGGGTGATTTTTTAGCGGTGAGAGAGAGAGGAGGCTTGTTATATGGTTACGGCGTGTGCTGGATTTTGATGGGATGTGAAAATTGAATTGTGATTGATTTCGATGTTTCGTGGAGAGAGAGAGAGAGTGTGTGTGTTACGCGGTATATAATAATACTGCGCGCGAGGGAAGACGCTTTTTTATTCTGGCGAGTTAGCAGTGTTGGGATCTGTGGTCTTGTTTGGATCATTTTAGATTGCTTTTTTTTCTTTCAGTGAATGTAAGAGAACGCTTTTTGCGGGCTTTGGTCTTGGAATGTGTAGTGTTGGAGGTGAAATTGTTTTTTTCTTTTATTTTCGTAGTTTTATACTCGTAGTTTTGACTATTACTTTGCGTTTGAGAGCGCATCAATTTGATAAAGAGGAACTTTATATGAAAGGAAGCTGGTGTAATGTATTTTCAAACTGAAGTATGGAATACTTCTTTAGTATAAAAATACTGTGATAAACAATTAATTAATTAAACGATTGCAATTTCGACCATAAAACATGTTCTTACAAATGTTTGTGCATATTTCTGCATGATCTAGAAAAACTATGGAGAAGAATGATACAGTATCAAAATTGACTATTTTTTTACATCCAAAGTTTGAATGATGTAGAAATTTTTAGAATCACTTCTACCTTATTCAAAAGGCTCATTTTTCATCGAATATTGCTATTTTTCACAATTTTCCACCGATTTACCAATCCGAAAAATGTTGAATAAATCTCAAATATAATTCCCCTTTAATAAACTTTAAATAAGAGCTACAGCAAAAGTTATAAAAAATTCAGGAAAATTCCCAAAAATACCCAACTTCAGACCTTTTATATATTTCACACAGTTCATCATCAATCAATCAATCCCTCCAATTAATATCGTAAAAAATAAATCAATCCATTAGCTATCCTCCAAAAAAAAAAAAGAATGATCGACTGTACCCCACTCCTCATATCTCCCCGATCCTCTATACCGAAGCAACCTCCCAACCAGTCGGCCAACTTCCACTTATATACCAGTACACCTCTCTCACAGGCAGGCAGGCAGGCAGGCGCGCGACCTCGCTCTCGTAATTTCCCCAGTTCGCGCTCTCTTGGCAAAAGAGTCGCGGTACAGCACCGCCACACGAGAGAGAGAGAGACTTTAAAGTTTCGCATGTCTCGTCCCAATGCTTATACGGGCCAGTCTCTTTGCTCGGTGTCGCCTCCTTCTTAACCTCCACCACCTCGTGTGGTACCGCCCACAAGACCCTCTCCCGCTACACTTTATCCTCTGTCGCGCCCTTGCCTTCTCTCTCTCTTTCTCTTTCTTGCTTTGTCTTTTCTGCGTTTATACATACATATACCTATACACAATCTCTCTTCTCCTTTCCTCGAGGAAGAATATAAGTACACTCCCGCACAGCGACTGATGATTTCATTGTATAGACGGAATATGAACTTTTTTTTTATCTATCCTCAGTCTGATATAATTGAACTTGGTTGCAGGAGCTGCAGCATCAGAGAAAAACGGCGCGTCGCTTCCGCAGGACGTCGACGGGCTTCTCGACATCTACCATCATCTCGGTGAGTCGCATATAACGATCTCCAAGCACGAGATGATGCTATTATTATTATTTTCTCCGATCGAATCTCCATACATAGTTTTCCCGAAACAAGATCATCGTAACGTCATTAATTAAGCGTAATACACCAGAGAGGATTCTAGGTCGTCAAGGTTCCGGCTCTCGTGTCTGGAATTTTATATATACATATGAGTTTTCTATACATACGCAGCTGCGCGGATATAGAGATCTCGTCTCGATGTATTATTAAAGCGCGCGCGTAACAGAACAATGACGCGCTGACCTGCTTCTGAAAAGGATGCAGTGCACGGCTGATGATGATGATGATGCTCTGGATAACGTCATTAACGCGATGGTATATTATATATATAGTGTACTTCTCCTGACGGCTGCTACTATACTACCGATCGAGATGCTCGATCTTTCTCTCTCTCTCTCGGACGATGACTTTTCGAGCTGAATGTCTTTTGTGTTATCCGTCATGTCGATCTCGATGCTGATAAAATAGTCAACCGGTGCGTGCGTAAAGATATCGTCGTGTTTTTATTTTGATGCAGCAAATACGAACATATAGCTTGTTCGATACAGTATATCAGACGTCAGAAAATTCTGTCGGTCGAGTGAAAACTATTGAATATATATCTGAGGAGAAAAAAAATCAATCTCCAGCTGACTAATTTCAATCTTCGCTGCTGCATAGAATTCCCGGAAAAGTCTGTGTGAAAATACCTTTCCATCAAGCATCTATCTCTCTCTCTCTCTATGCCACGGATGACTAAACAAACAAAATAGCCGCGATGATCCTCGTTATATATAGAATCTAGAGGTACACTACTCTCACAGTATTATAGCGGATGCATCTCGCGCAGGGATCTGCAAGCGTGCGTAATGCGTTAGTTCCTGCCGCTCTCTTCATTCAAGTACTTTTTGCTGCACCTGCAGCAGCAGCAGCAGCAGCAGTATCTCTGGAGCTACTGATGCAGCGATGAATTCAAGAGACTATATATATAGTGTATAGAGCCTGGTTAACTTTGAGATTTTTTGCTCCCGTCTCATCGTCATGGGAGATATAAAAGACTCACGTTTCCGCTCTCTCTCTCTCTGACCGGAAATTTCTTCTGAACCTGCTGAGATGCTGTCGTGCGCCTTTTCCATCACGGGTAATTTCTTCGGGATAGATAATACGCTCTCTTGTATATATATGATACGCGGGTCATTCGTTTTAGAGGTATAGGTATGCGTGTAACGATAAGCCGAGAGAGATAAGCTGAGAATTTTCAGGCGCTCGTTTTGTGTGTGTGATGCAGTGCGCTAATTGCTCTTGATTATTGACCGATGAATCGGGAGTATATATAGTCTCTCTCTGATGGTGCCGAAGGGGCTTTTCTTTTTTTTTCTTTGAAGTAGAAGAAGAGGAATGTTGCGATGCCGTGTAGTTATTAACTATTTTTCAACAGTCGTCGAGTAATGTCCGCTGCGTCGTTTTATATACTATACAGCGAAATTGTAGGTTTATTTTTCAACTCGAGATAGTACAGTCAGCGGTATGGTGATCGATAGCGATTATTGAAAATTCCGACACGAGCAATTAAGATTCGCTCTCTTTTCCGTAAAACGAGCTATATATACATACTATAAAGCCGGCGCACCTATATCTCTGCGCACGCTCCGATAAATCATCGCGTCTCGATCCATAAAACCGCGACCATAATATATACTATTCAAAAACCGTCCTGGCACTCTGTACCTTAAAAAAAAAAAGATACGAACTTTTTCATCCTCGAAACAGGCTCTCCTCGGGACGCGGCCACCGGTTGCACGCGAGCATATCAGGAGCAACAAGACCGGGACACAGATCGCTCGGGGGACTAAAGCTTCGTCGCGTGTATGTGTGTGCGTCCATCTGCAAAATATTCATATACTCTCGTGCACGGCTGCATTGAAATCTCTCTATACTCCTTCGTATGACCTCCGAGTGTATGTATAGCGTGTGACACCTGCTGTATATATGTGTGTGTGTGTGTGAGAGAGAATTAAAATTCTCGGCGTATCTCGGCACCGAAATCGACGTTGATTTACTCCTGTGTGCTCCGGTTAATCGAGTTTTCGTGTTTCGTCGGGGGGCCTAGAGCGTATTTGCACATTCGGCCAAATGATGCGCTGCTTATCTGATGATGTACACATACACACACGCACGCACTCGATATATGCATTATGCAGCAGCAGCAGCAGCAGTAGAACTTGAACGAAGAAAAAAGTGCGACGTGTAGAATATCGAGCGTATAATGATCGGCCAATTATATTATGTATAAAAAGACAGACTTTGCATTGGATATAACAAAAAAATGCACTATAGTAGTCTTCCGGGATTTTCTTCCGATTGTTATATACCACTGTATACTTAGAGATCAACACAGCGTTTTTCCCGCAGCAGCAGTAGCAGCTTCGAAAAATTCTCTCTCGAAAGAAGACTAAGAAGAAGACTAACCCGTATGCAGGTCGTTACACACAGCGAGTGCGCGCGTGCGCGCTGGAATAGTTTACGACTTTTAAATAAGCGGCCTCGCGTCGCACACACACATATATATATACACACACACGTAGCCAGGGTTCCCAAACAATTTCTGCCGCCGCCGCAGATTGCTCGTAAATAACGATAATCTATTCGCAACGCGGAAGGTAAAAATATAATCCCCGTCCTCGGGGCGTAAGTCCAGAGTACGCTGCGTGATGGTATATACTTGTGTGTGTATATATATATGTAGGTAGGTACGAAGGACGATGAAAAGCTGCTACAGCTTTCCGGCTAATAACAACCGCCCGCCTCCTTTTTGCGGATCCGCTGCTGTAGCTGCTGCTTTTATTCTCGCTGTCTTTCTCGAGAGAGAGTTTTCTTCGTGTGTATTATATATATATACTTGCGAGCTGGGAACCGAGACTGCGCGCTCTCTGCAGCGCAGTTATTCATTTTTACGTCGCTCATTGCTCGCGTTTTACGAGGCAAAAATTCGGAAATTGTACTTTGAACCGAGAAAGAAAGAGAGAGAGAGAGAGAGAGAACCGACCCGCGAGCGATTCTTCTTCTTCTTCTTCTGTGGGTGAGGCTGAGAAGAAGAAGAAGAAGGTTTTAGAGGTTGCGGATGTTGCTGAAGGATGCAAATTGCGGGATATGATCCTTTTCGGTTTTCCTTTTCGTCTGTATACACGAATGTGCCGAGAGTGCTTATATAGATATAAAAGGAAATTCGAATATAGGTATATACTCACTGAGATTTCCTCATCGCTCTTAAAACTATACACATAAAAAAGCCGGCGCTTCGTTAACGCCCGAAAAAACTATACAACCTACACATAAAAAGAAATCTCCATACGCTCAATCAAGCTCTTATCGCGAAGGGCGAATTAAAAATCCCGCGCGCAAGAAACTTCAACTCTCATCGGGGTCCCCCAGCTGCACACTGCAGAGTGCATCAGTGGCGATAAATCAAAGGCCAGTGTATATAAAACCGGACACAGGTTTAAATCAGTAAAGAGCGAGAGAGAGAGAGAGAATGTCTCTCTGGGAAGCAGCAGCGTATCGGGATTTTAGTGCCGACGTCTCAATTAAATCCCCCGAAAGTCCACGCCCGTCTGTGATATATATCTGTCTGTTAGGGTACATACATACTGGAAAAGGTTATCTCTTTCACTCTCAGGAGAACACAGTGTCTTTTACAAGTTTTCTCGAGAGAGGCTCATCCAGCAGTATCTCTCTCGATTCGGATGACGGAGGTCCGATTGATTGATCCGTTAAGCTTTACGGTTTTTCGGAGAGGACTTTCCCATTGCGCCTAGTTCACACTCGATTTTACGCCTCGATGGATCGAGGAGGACTTTTATAGCGCCGGATAAGTTTTAAACTGGGAAGCGCGCTTTGTGTGTGGATACTGATGTACTGCTTAGATATATAGTTTGTTTACGATTTGTCGATAAATTAGTGATTACGGTTCGTCTGTTGCTTCTCTCGTTTGGGAATTTTTATATACCGGCGGTTTATTCATTTTTCGATGCTGGCGTATATAGATAATTACTTTATTTATACGTGTTTGGAAGTCCGTAAAGACGTTCAGAAAATCGGCGTGATTTAGTGGGTATATATACATATACCTATACTCGATAGAAATGTATGGAAGGCCTTTGGTTTACGACGGATCCTAGAGAGGAAACTAGATTCGAGGAATTTATACGACACAAATTTTTCCTCGAGTCCTGCCCCCATCAAAGTCATAACTTAATTTCTCTCCGTTACGACGATATCTCTCACACAGTCTCCGATAGAATCAAATCGGCTCTGTAATAAAAATAATAAAATCACACTTCTCCTCTCGGATCCAGATCAACTCTCGACCTCATACCTCTCCTTCACGCACTCGAGCAAAAAAAAGAAAAAATTGAAAAAAAAAAGACATCGCACCAAACCGCAGCCTAAAAGACAGCAACAGCAGCAGCCTCTCTCTCTCATCGGTGGCAGTATATACAGCAGCAGCACCACCACTCCTCCGTCTCCACCATGTGACTGAGAGTCCCCTCCACGCACAGGTTTGTGTGCGGTGACGAAGAGAGAGGGCCGCTTACGCCTGCCTACCTGCCCCGCTCCCATTACGACGCGGACTCTCGCGGCAGGTGCACCGTGCGCTTTGGCTCCTGCTATACTACTCACACACATATACACATTGACACTTGTTGCGCCGGCGTGATTGTGATACAAAATACAACTGAGAGGAGAGAGATCGTGCTGTGGTGGATAATACGTATATGTAGAAACGATACAAGTGTGCGCGAGTGTGAAGAAGAAGAAGAAGTATATATACATCTGAGAAGCGCGCTCTTATCAGGTGCGCGCGTGAGAGAGAACGTTATCAAGCGGCAGCAGTTAGTACACAACAACCTGGACGTTCTGGCGCTGGCGGCTGGACGGACGACGGACAAGTGGAGATGTCCGAGGCAACCGCTCATCGCTGAAAGGATGAGGGAGCTCGACACCGAGAGCCCTGTCGTCTGGCCGGCCTGGTGCTATACTGGTAAGCCATATACGAAGAGGAACATTTCTTTCTTTTTTTTTTTTTTGAAAATTCTTTTTTTATTATCACCATCGCGCGAGCGTCGCGCTATATACTTGGATTGTATTACTCATCAACGCGCTGAAAACAAAAGCGTTGTAATACAGTAGAGCCTTATATACGGACTAAGAGAGACGACGAGGATCTTTTCACACACAGCTTTATCGCGCGCATCCGGTTTTACGAAAGCCGTGTGTATAGTATTCACGCAGCGAAATTGTACGTGAAATAAAGAAGGAAAGAAACTATACAGATAAAGTGTCACTCGCCTCGATTTCCTGCGACTTATGTACGACTTTATCGAAACCGGCGGTTCTGGCTTATCTCTCTTGCTCGTGATGCCGTGTGTGCTTCTATACGACCTCTGCTCAATTCCTTATATATATAAGTGAGCGTATACACATCGGGAGCCATTAGGAGCGATTATCCTCCTCTCGTTATCGCCTCATTTGTCCGAAGTCTCGGCACACAGCCCCAATTAAGAAGGGATTCCTCTTCGACGAAGGATTACTTTTCGGCAGATTCTGGAAAAGGACGCGGCGACTTGACCGCCACGCACTAATGGTCTCTTCCTCTCTTGGAATCTTCCTCGTGACACTATTCTACACAGAAACGCGCACATCCGTCTCTCTCGCAGTGTATATATCTATATGTATTGAAAGCCATTATTAAATCCATCCAATTTATCGGGGGCTCTATACACGACGCTATATACATTGCCGCTAAAAATGAGAAGCTGCAAAGCAGGAGCAGCAGTAATGTTCCGCGATGATTCGCGAAAGCGGCAGCTCTGTCCGTATGACTCGACGGAAATCCGAATAGAAAATTGGTTCTAAAGAGCCCCGAGGAGAGAATCTCCGATGCTGCTGCACACATATATATATACACACACACACACACACACCTCCTCCGCGCGATTGTCGCGAGCGATTCAATAGTGTGATATATGCGAGTCACTTGGCTTAATTGCTGGCTCGCTGTCGTTGTTGGATAAACAGTCTCTTGCTGTATATACTCTTGATTTTCTAATTACCGATGCATCGCGAGGAATTGAAGAACAGAAAAGAGGATACATTCACCTGTGTGCACATCACAGCCAATCACCGAAATTTATACTCGAGAACGACGATAAAAGTGTCAGACACGTATATAATACACAGGATGAAGTCATAGCGAGGAGGGAATTTACAGCCGCTCTGCTGCTGAGGGAGAAAAAAATTTCTTACGACGTGGTCTTCTTCGTTATATACAATATTTTTAACGTCAATTATATATACTAGCCGCCGCTGCGCGGCGTAAGGGCGGATTCGATCGGCGTTAATTTAGCGCTCAAAGTCGAGAAAGAAAAAGGAAGACGACGATGCGAAGAGTGTATTAAGGGACAGCGTAAAAGCGTCGGGGGATAAAGTCCCGGGTTTATGCGCAGCCGCAGATAGAGACGTGTGTGTGCTCTTTCTCTCTCTCTCTCGAGCATTATCCCGGCGACAGATACGACTATACGCGCGCGCGCGCGCCTACGCTCTCTTACGGGACGAGTTAACGACTGGATCTTTCTTTACTGCGTCGAGATAAGCTTGTATACGTGTAATGGAAATACTCGGAGCTTTCGTCTCTAATTTGAAGAAAAAATATATATATACTGTATGTTATTATTATTATACGTATATATACGAAACTCTTTTCCTCTCGATATATATCGCTAATTGAGAAACAGTAGCGGAAGGGGCATGAGTATGACGCCGTTAATAATAAGGCGACGTTTTTACGAGCTCTTCTTCTTATTTTTCATCCTCGTGCGCGTGCGTGATATAAAATTAAGCCTGATCCTGCCGCACTTGATCCAGCTCCTCTCGTCTCTCTGATGCGGTTATTACTCTCTTATCTGGAATGTCTCTCTCGTAACTTGAGAGAGATCCTGACAACAGCAGCATCTATTTTTCACCTGGGCGTAATAGTCGGGTCACAGATTTCGATCTAGATTATTATACTGGATTCCGATCGTTTCGTCGCAACGACTTTTAATATAGAAAGTACATTATACACAGCGAGAAAGCCTGGAGAGAGAGATATAAAAAAAAGAAAAAAAAAGTCACGAGACCCTTCGCGAGAAGAAGTAGCAGTCCCTCAAGACGAGTTTTCTCGAGGAGAGTTGACACAGACAGACGGCGGCCGCAGGAGCAATCTCCCGGACAATTAGCCCGCAGTTCGTGACGGTTCATCCCTTCCCCTCTTTCTCTCTATACAGAATCTTTCTCTCCGCTGCTGCTGCTGCTGCCTACCTGCCGTTTATACCTAATGACCCGGCAGGTGTGCTGCCGCTGCTCTGCGGCTGAACCTCTCGGCTCAACGTCATCTTCTTCTTCTTCTTCTTCTTCCTCTCGTTCGTGTGTATGTATATAGATATATATACACACAGAAGACGCGGCGAGCAGAGGCCACCCGGCAGCCGCGGAAATATTCGGCCGAGTCATTCTTCTACTATCGGTAGCGAATCGGCCGAGCGTGAAATGCCCCTGGACTCGAGTCTCTCTATCTCTCGAGAGATGCTTGCTTTTTTTGGATTTTCAATTTCTCAAAGGCAAATATACCTATACAGAGAAATTTTTCGTTGAAAATCCGACGACAGCAGAGTGTTCGCCTTGATTAATTGAGCCTTTGCAGCAGCACGAAAGCCCTCTCTCCATTGAGTCGGCCCACGCGCGCACTTACAACCCATTCATTAGCTGCTCGCGAGTGTTAAGCTACCGGGATTTCCTTCGCTTTTTCTCTCTCCTCTCCAGAACTCTGCTATATAAACGTTCGGGTTATAATTATCGCATCACATACGCTAATACACAACAACCTTGCCGGTCATTAATTATTCATGCGCGTGGGTGAGGACGATTTGCGCAACGACGACACATAGATAGATGTGTGTAGCTATAAGTATAAGAAAAAAAAAATCACGATGAGAGAGAGTCAGGTCAAGAGTCCGTGGAATGGGAGCAGTGTCTGGACAAAGCCATCCATCGACGACGACGACTGCTCTCGAGCGCGTTTTATTCGAGGTCGCCGTATACGACGTAAGTTCATAGTGGGCGCCGCGAGCTATACGACGACTCGTGCAAATTCCATCGCCTTTGCTGGTCGCTCTCGTTTTCTAATACGTTTATATATATACACCTGAGATCACACACATGGACGGGGTCACGCGAGAGCCTGTTTCTTTTCCATATCTTACTCGGCGCCCACGTGATGTTCTCTTTGAAGAAAAAAAAATACTCGTCGATTTCAATATTTTGATTGATTTTTTATTTTCGGTTATCATCGGGGATTTTTTTTTCACTCAGCCGTCGATAATAAATTACGTTGTGTGTGTATACATTTTTTTGTCTTCTCAACTCTCAAGAATCCCGGCTTAATGTATATAATCTAAAAGCTTTTCCCTCTCTCTCGTATATAGCATTCCTAAAACCGCTTCCATAAATAACCGAATAATGATTCACCTGATGTGGAGCCCAGCTCTCTCTCTCTCTCACACACACGATATAATCCCCCCTGTCCTCTGACATTTAACCTCGACTCGTCGTTAATCTCTCTCGCATCTAAAAAAAAAGGAAAAAAAATAAGAATCCTGTCAAGCCTCTCTCGCGACACTAATCCCTTAATATCGCTTTACGCATATATACCTATATACGAGAGAGAGAGAGAGAGAGAACGTCGTGGTGTCCGGAACGAGTTATCGACCTATCTGGATCGACGCGACTCGTTCGACCGGCTGCAGCAACAGGCAGTTCGAGTTACACCTCACTCCGAAAATTTCGCCGTGTATATAAAAGATGCGGCTGACAGATCGATCCTCGTCGTCGTGTAGGAGATAAGCCGTTGAGAAGAAAAAAAGAAGAAGCTATGCGTGAATGAGGAGGAGGAAAATATATACTGTGTACGTGCGAATCGGAGGACGACCTTTGTGACCCGAACCGGTCCGCCTCTCTGATCGAGCAGTGGTCCTCAACTATATTGTATATTATAGAGGGATTTTTTGGTGAAACGATTTTTTGTATATCAACGCGCGTCGATAAGGGATATAATGTGTGTGGAAAAATCAATGTAGCTTCGTGTGATTAAACTAGAAAGAATGTCGCGCTGTATCTTATCTTCCGATAGTTTCCCTCGACGCATCACACACACAACGCGTCTGTGTGTTTAATCTAAATTGATTAATACGTGGGAGAAAAATCGGTATCGTGTGTAAATAACACAAGCGAGCGCAGCAACGTAAACGTGAATGTCCGAAGCCTTGCTACAGTTTTATAAGCTGATTCTTCAAAAAAAACTGATTGTCATTAAGGTTACATCGAGTCAGCCTCTCTCGACCCCGCTGATACCGATCGTCCTTCCATAATATAATAATACACACAGCTCGGAAAATCACTCGATGGAAATTTGTTTTCTTCTCTTAAAATCGTCTCCGCGCGCGAGAAAAACGAGCCATCAAAGGAGAGAGACACTCTCTTCTATACCCGGAACGTAACGGCTCGCGCTCGTTATAAGTCATTTCGCAATTATGAGCTTGCAGTTGCAGCTAATCACTTTCCGTAATAACGATCGCGGACAATAAAAGCTTCTGACGTTATATACCGGCGGCGGTAAGAGAATATTTTATATAAAAGTATATTTATTTATATACAAGCGATTGTAAAAATCGATTTCTCGATAGTCTATAAGCGATATGAATTTCGCAGCGGCAATTATCACCTGACGGAGATCGGTAAAAGTTAGTGGAGAGAACTGAAATTTATATAACTCGCCTGGCTATATTTTTAATTTGTCCAATTGAAAGGAGCTGCTGCTGCTGGCATAAAAGTTGGCGCTGATTTCAGCGCGTTTCTCTATTATACACCGAGATCGATTATTCTTTCCGCGGAAAGATCGGTATCGACTTTCGAGGCGCGAAAGCGTGACGCTGCCTACAGCGACGATCGGCCGATCGAATCGCAATCGAGATACCTGTATATATAGACTGCTCTCTGTGCTAATGCTATACTTTTGGATTTCGTGAATTTTATACACAGCTATAATAAAGCAAGATTATAAAACGTCAAATTTAATTTCACAATTCAAAAGTACACACATCTCAGAGAGCACTGAAGCTTGGCGTACATCTCTATCCGCAGCAGCAGTAGTATACGTCTCTTCTTACGCTCCCATAAATCCTTCCGTCCTATCAAAAGCGCGTACACGAAAATCTACACTCTCTCCCTCTCTCGCGCGCACATCTTGCATGATTAATTAACCCACAAACAGCTGCTGCTGCTGCTGCTGCTGCTGCTGCTGTGGCTCTTCATCGGATAAGCCCGTTAAAGAAACAGAAGCATGAGGTATCGTCTACCTCTCTCTCAACCACATAAAACCAACTTCTTCTTCTTCTTCTCAACCCATAAACGCGCGCACATGCGCCAGCACTAGTATGTGTGTATATATATAAGTGCCAGGACGAAAAAGAAAAAAAAAAATCTCTCGCGCGAGAACGGCAACGACACGCGAGGATTGTCGTAAATGTCTTCATCCTTAAAGATACGAGGAAGCAGAACGCCGCGCCGTCCGTGGGCGTTCACGAGCAAATAACCTCTACACACACACAGATACTCGTTATTTTCGCTCGCATTAACCCCGCCGACGTCGTCGTGGATCGAAAGAATTAATAGAGGCGATTCCGGTGCAGAAGAAGAGAGGACTTTTCGAGAGCGTATCCGCGAGAGAGAGGAGGGAATATCCATTAAATTATCCTTTTTATATTTCGGCTTATCTCGCGAGAGAGAGAGAGAGAGAGAGAGCTTGGGGGAGGAGAGGATGTAGGATAGAGACGTCTCTTCCCTTTTAAGACTCGACGATATGCGCTGGACTTTTACGCGCGCGATAATTTATACAAATATTTTTCGCGCGAGCGAGAGCGGCTTTTATTTTATAGACGCGCCTTTTATTTATACGGCGATTTATGGGTCATTGGGTGGGCCCATCAGCTGTAGGGATTATACTGCCTTTTCCCCCCTCTTTATTTATTTAAACGATCGTTTCTCGCTTATACTTATTATTATATAACTCAAATTATCCATTGTCTTTCTCAACAGTAGTTAAAAAACATTATCGCACGAGTCCAGCGTATATACATAACAAAACCACACCTCGGCTAAAGAGTGGGCAGAGAGAGATAGAAAGACGGCAAGAACAACAAGAAAAAAATTCCACGTTGGCGTGTCTCTCTCATTCGTAGGCGCTGTAGAGGTCGAGAGATCCTTCTCGAATACACACGCGGAGCGTCGGTGTCAAAGGTGAGCACAGCCGCACCCTGGCATTGTGTATATATGGCATCGTCCGTCCCACGTCTCTCTCAGTCTTCGCGTGTGGAATCTCAAATCCGAGTATATATATATACATGGGTACTCACGCCCTTTTCTCCGAGTCTATACACGCGGACGAGACTCGTTTGCAGTCACATCCGACTTTCGATTTTATACTTGAGAGCTTGCATGAATGGATGAGGATATAAAGATCGTTGGGGGGAGATAGATAGATAGATACAGTGGAGTCGTCGTGGAAATTCGAATTACGTGCAACATCTTCTTTTCAACGGCATGTGTATATATATATAGCTCTAAAACAATACACACATCGGAGCGAGTGATGTTTGCTGTGCGGCATTCCAGCGGTCGAAGCTCGCCAGGGTCACATATACGCGCAGTTGCGGAGTAGGTATATAGTAGTAGTCCTGTCATCGCCACCGCCGTCGAGTGAGGAATAACACACACACACACACGCACTGCAAGAACTGTCCGAAGAAGGAATATAGAAGAGAAGGCGAGAAAGGATAGTATAGTTAGTCGCGACGCGTCCGGGCTATATACCTGAGCGACTCGCGTCGCCAAAGCGGTGTGTGTGTGGCTACGCGTCGGGCATCGACAAAATCGAATTCCGGAGACTGTATATATACAAGCTCTCGGGCCACCTGTGTAAAAGTCATATCTCGCGCAAATTACCGCTTTAACCACATAGCTCTCACGAGCGTGTTATGAGAAAAATTCCTGTATATAATACGCGACGGCCAGCTGCCGCGAAAGAGAGCTTCTCCTTTTTCGTATGCAAATGAGGCTAGAGGGTCTTAGAGAGACAGAGCCGCAGTTGCAGGGGTATAATATAAGAATCAAAGCGAGCAATTAAATTCTCATTGCGAGAGGAGAGTCTATATATATAAAGTCGGACGCGTGTAGCACGTGTCGAGGGACGAGAGATGGTCTCCTGTATATGTATGCAGTGTGTAGAGAGACGTTGGTACATACATACACCTATATACCAACGGTTGTCCCGAGATCGCTGATATCGCGCCGCGCATTACGCGGCAAATTGCGGCGAGCGATCTATATATCCTATACACGTCGCGGATGCTATATTCGTGAGATTGAAATTTTGACAATCGGATTTCTCAGTAAAATCGCACACGGCTACGATATCCTCGCGATCTCTCACGACCCTCTTATCAGCGTATACACATAGGTATATGACGTCAGTGTCGCGTGTGGGTGGTCGAAAGGGTTGTTGTATCCGCGATTAATTAGGCCTCGCGAGAGAGAGAGAGATCTTTTCCTCGGCGACCTTGCGATGACCCGCGTTATTATACCGCGGAGATGTGTGTGCGTGGGTGTGTATAATACCGAGAAAATAATTCACGCCTTCGACGAGAGGTGCTAAAGAGGTAGCTCGAAAGAGAGAGACACCTAATACCGGAGCCACGTCACGAATATATAGAGAAAAGCACGCAGAGCGCAGGTATATACATATACATCTTTCTCCCACCAAGAGAGTACAGAGGTCACTGTTCACTCGGGCTTACAGCAGCGTCGATGCCTGGAAAAGGAAGTTGCCCCGCGATCGCGCGTGAGCTGAGAGCTGAGTGTGTTCTTTTTTCTGTCGTCGACTATATATACCTGTATATAGGTGTATATACACTAGTGGTGAGGGAATCGACGTTTATAAGGAGAATCTAGACCTTTTTTTTAAAAAAAAACAATCGTGTCATCAGCTCTGAAGAATCTCTCTCCAGTGTATTATAATGCACGCTATAACTCATACATCAAACATCATCTGCACGCATTCCTTGCGCGAGAGAGAAAAGGTCGAGCTCTGATGTATATAATACAAAGAGCGGAGGCGTCGGCTCTCTCTCTCGAAGGTGAAGGCGAAGAGCTGTAACCTTATAAGCCTCGCAGATACATACATACATACATACATACATACACAGGCGCGGCTCTATCATTGAGAGGCGCGAAATTTAATTGAAATTTCGAGTTATTTGTATATAGTTTCGTCGTTTTACTCGTCGCAGGAAAGTAGAACGGAGTATTTATAGTCTGACGCAGTTTCTTTTCGTCGCAGAGCAGAATTTTCTTTCGCTTGCGTAATACACCGCGAAAAACGAGAGCATCTCTCTCTCTCATACTATTATGTACTCGATTAATCATCGCAGAATCCCTCGTTAATAAAAGCTATTCACAAGTGTACAAGTCTTCTCACAAAAGATCGTCATCAGCATAACAGCGAATCTCATATAGGTACGCGCACGACGACAGCGAGCACACAAAAGCTGCTGCTTCTAAGCAGACCACATTCTAAAGAGAGCTCTAGGTGCGAAATGTCGTAATGAGGCGTTAAAGTGACTAATGCATAAATATACGAGAGCAGGAGACTCTCTCCCTCTCACAAAAGCAAATACTTGCAGCTACGACGACGACGACGACGACGAGATAAATTATTATACTCGTGTCCCTTGCAGCGGTTTATCCGCGCGCGCGCGCGGGAGAGTAATAAAAATATACAGTCGTCGTCGTTTTGTTTTGATTTTTACGAGCGGCCTAATTGCCCCCCGCCAGGTTTATCTGTTTTTCGACCTCAGTTATATTAGTTACGTCTATTATACAAGTAGTGGAAATCTCTCGGAAGGACTTTTTTTATACATTAGCTGTAATAGGATCATTGCAAGAGAGGGAGAGAGGGAGAGGTGAAGGGTTTCGGTGCGAGCTGATGGGGACGATCGAGGATTTAATAGCAGTTTGGGGAACTGCTGTTATTATTTTCTCGAGAGAGATATATAAGAAACTGCGTGAAAGATGTATATAATGTAATAAGTGTCTTGAACTCGTTTTGCGAAATTTATAAAAATGCCTGTCGTAAATATAGCTACGCTCTTTTAAGAATTCTATATTATGTAAATGCGCGGCGTATAGAAAAACGGTTTTATGAAAAATTAAGGCGGTCCGAAAGTCAATTCAAATCTAGATTTCGCGCCACAAAATAGCAGACGACGAGAGATACTAATCTGCTTATAACAAATAATAAAAACAAAATTATTATAAACCACGACATAGTTGCCCTCCGTAATTTAATTATCTATCACTTTACAAAGTTTGAAGTTTATATTTCAACATCTTGCAGAATAAAGTTTGAATAATGTCCCAAAATCATGTAATTCAAACTTTATTCTGAGAGATGTTGACATACGGAGGGCAACTATATGTCGTGGCTTATCGTAATTTTGTTATAAGCAAATTAGTATCTTTCGTCGTCTGCTATTTTGTGGCGCGAAATCTGGATTTGAATTGACTTTCGACTTTATTTTTCGAAAAAACAAAATCGAAAGAAACCCGCTCGCAGCCTTGAACAATGATACTATATATACATGATCCTTTCTCGTCCGCGGCACATCTTCCTCTCCTGCACACACAGTAGAAAGATCCATCGTCGAGAGAACAAGTAGTAGTAGCCTGTGTAGAACGGCAGTGACTTCTCGTCCCGCGAGTTATTCAAATAAGTAGCCGACAGACACACGATTCTCCTTTGCTTCTGCTGCTGCTGCTACTCCACCCTGTACACAGTGTGTCGTCTTCTTCTTCTTCTTCTTCTTCGGCATCACCGACTTTGACAGAGAGGAATAAGAGAAGAGGACTGTCGACGAACGGGTAAAATAAGGCCTGACAATTTCAATCTCTCGGCGTGTGCGCCTCTCTTATATCCGTATAGGAACTAACCGGACGGCTTCTCTTCATCATTGTCGCATGTCCCTAAAGCCAAACACACACCGCTCGGATAGTAAAATCCGCAAAACATATATATCTATACATGCGCGCACGAGTTTTACGGCCTTCGTCTCGGAAGCGAAGGTCGAATGTGCGTGTGTGCATATATATGTATACTGTATATAGCGGAGAGAGCTCTTATCTTAACGGGACAGCTCGGCGACAGGCGCAAGAGGCCTAACGACTAACGAGACATTAAATTCACTGGCTGTCGATGTGCACGTTATAGCTATATGTATATATACTGCTGATGCTCTCTCTCTCTCTCTCAGGTTAACTTGCTCTTCTTCTTTTGGTCGCGCGCGTTATGACGCCGCGGATTTCGCGAGAGCGTGTATAACGGTGAAGTTGAAAATCGCGCGCGCGCGCGCTTTCGCGGATTGATTACTTAGCAGAGGTCGCGTGCGCGCGCGTATATATATATATGTATAGTCGCTCGTAAAAAAGTGCAAGCTGTGCAAGCGAGGATGGATTTTACGAGCGTTTGCAATTCCCCGAGTGTCAATCCTCGAGTAAGAGGGAGAGAGGATTGACAGCTGTTCCTTCGACGAGTTTTCCGGAAGACGAGAGCCCAATTAAATTTTTGTATATAACGTTGTGTTGTTATTGCGTGACGCGCGTTTCGTTTAGAACGTTATGGCGGGGGGGACCTTGGCGTGTATGTGTGTGATTTGAAAAAGAGTGCAGCTTTTAATTTTGCATTTGTATATAATTATACAGACGTGTGCTCGAAATTACTTTGTGGACCCGTACACCTGCACACAGCTGCCTATATTTACGAAATTTCTCTCGAATGCAATTATATTATATTATGTGGACACGTGCGCTGCTGCGGGTAGACGTAGAGTCACGCGAACTTTGCAAAAAGTCCCGTCGAAAGGGCCAAAACGTTTTTGTCATATTCCGAATGCTTGCTATTATTCTTGTATATAAATGAGCTCGCGAGCTCGAAAATTAGATTGTTACACGCCCACGTGAAACAAGGATTCTTTCGAATATATTTCAGCATAATGCGAAAAAGATAATTATAATAGAATTTAATTGTATAAAAAAAATAAATAAATAAATAACAAAACCGGCGAAATTTTGACTGTCACAGGTGAGGTATCCGCGGAGAACACGAACGCGGGAGGAGCTCGCTCGGATCGCGGTGAGGCCGCCGACTTAGCGACGCATTCGGAGCCGAGCGAAGCCGCCCTGGCCGCAGCCGCGGCTGCGGCGGCGGCAGCAGTAGCAGCCACGTCATCGACCTCGTCATCCTCGTCGTCATCGACGACGAGCGCCACAGCTGCGGCTCTGGACGCCATCAGGGGAGCAAGTCCACAGGGCGCGAGTACCACCACAGCCACTGCTGCTGCGACGCCAAGGCCACCGAGAGGTCGTAGGCGCGCGCAGAATCACAACGGCATCGACGCTCCGCAGGTTCGTTTTTCTCTTAACGATGCTGCCATTGATTTTTTTTTATTTTCGTGGTTAATTGGGTTTGTTATTTTGTTTGGAAGACACGAGAGCATTTCGGGAATGCAGCTGTGAGACTAAAAACACGCATTGTTCACGGGAACACCTTGGCGCGTATGTAAACTAAATTCTTTGGACGGTTCTCGTTAAAAGGGCATTTTAAAGTATAGCTTACTGTACGTGGTATACAGTGGAACTTTTTTTATGTACGGAAGAGTCAAGCCGAACAGAAGTTTTGCAGTTATTTAAACATATTGTTGCGTAACTTTATAGTTATTTATTTTGTTTAAATACTTCTATCTATATCTCAATATGAATTTGCAAACCACACTTTATTTTTAGCAAACCAAATTTGCTTTTACAAATTAATAAGACTTCAAATAAACGAAAAGTGTCTTTCCAAGCAATACAAAACGTCTGATACTAATTGACGTAAATTCTAATTGAAATAAACGTCATCGCGATATTATAATACGCTGAAAACACATTCATGCATATACAGTGTCCTCCCCCGCATCTTTATTCAAATGAGCTTTCGGTATTTTGAAATTTGATAAAGTACTCCTCCACCATAATACCGATCTCGGAATAAACTTCCTCGAGGTATTTAGTCGTTGTGCAACACACACACGTACACAGTATCACTACACGATTCCATTAGAATTCGTACCTACATAAGTATCGTTCAGCGCTGAAACTCGTCTTGTTGCTGCAAAGTATATATATCTCCCTTTCAACTCTGTATACACGACGAGACTACACGCGGAGCTTCGATTTTGTCTGTTCACCTCTTTACGCTTCGTTGCGCAAGCCTATACCATAGCCATACATATATATATATATATATACAACGCTCGAAACTTTATGAATTCTAAAATTCACTCGATATCGAATAAAGTACGTAATAAGTATATTTACCGTATATACAGTGTCCCTCTCTCTCAGGAACGGGTTTCGCATCGTTCCCCACGTCGCTTATACGCCAAGTTTATTAAATCGTCAATTTTACTTTATCGCCGCAGTTTCGTCTAATATATTATTTATGATGGCTTATTTTTCCCTTGTGTAAATATATTATACGACGATCTCGCGTTGAGGTTTTGATAAGGCTGTATAAATATTATAAAAGCGAGACGACCGTTATATCCCGCTGACGTTAATTTGATCGATCGGCTAATTTGAATATATTTGCTTTCCGGTATATACCAAACAAAAAAAAAGTATAACTCAAGCTCTTTTCTATTCTTCTCGACGCACACGTGTGTGTATATATACGACTCGTCAGCTGTCCCACTCGACGTCTTTCCAGAAAGTGTCTTTCTCTCTCTCTCGTATACCTGTCATATACCTATAGATATAATATTTATGCTAATGTCTTCTCAAACGCGTGACACCGTGATTCGACAAAAAAATAATAAAATAAAAAGACTCACCATTTTGGTATTGTCCGCAGGTGAAGACGGAGCGGCTGACTCCAGACAACAATTCGACTTCCTCGAGAAGCGTCACACCATCATCCTCGGGTCATCCTGGTACACCACCAAGTGCGACGAGTTTAGGTGGTTCCGAAGCACCGACTGCAGGTGGCAACGCGCCGCCGCATCACCTCAAACACATGGAACAGATGATGGGCAGGAACTACAGCGACTTCATGAGGAGCCTCGCTGCCAAGTACAACAACTCCAACCCTAACGAGTTAGTGATTTATCGCTTTAGTTTTATGGCTTCTCTCTCTCTTTCTCTTTCGCCACCTGTTCTCTCTGCAAACTACTTCTTTTTTTCTTTTTGTTTCGCGTGATATTATACGAACTAAATGTTTACGAATACGCTCTGCACCAGTTCCAAACTGTTATACACTGCAATAATAATGCTTACCAACTCTAACGCACACTCCCACCAATAACAAAAAACTTCAACCAGTAACAACCTCGGCAGTTACTTCGGCTCGTCGCGAAACGGTTATGGCGGTGGTCTGGACCCAAGGTTCCCAGCATTCAAGACAGCAGCAGCGACCCCTTTCGTCGGTCTGATGGCACCGCTAGGGGGCGCGAGCGTAGCCCACCAGGCGCCTCAGATACCGACTGTAGCAGCAAAGGAGCCAAAGGATCCAAAGCAGCTTCAACAGTCACCTCAGGACCCCATAACTGCAGCCGGTGGTGCTGCTGGATTGTTTGGCAGTCCCGCGGCTAACCTGTTCCCTCCGATGCTCGACATGTCATCGACACAGGCACTTTTGCACATGGTCCGTACGGCCAACGCTGCACAAAGCGCCGCTGAACTCGAGAGTTATCTGAAGGGAGCGAACAAGAGGGAGGCGAGTCTGAGTAGTCCACTCGATCTGTCGAGTCCGAGGTGAGTTGTTGTTATATTTATCCCATTTTGAGGTTAGAGTGTGACAGCTCATATACGTTTATCCATCTCCACAGCGGGTTCGCACCGCGAAAGCGAGCTCGAACGTCGGAGGCCCGGAGGCCCGGCAGCATATCACCGAAACCCGGCAGTAATACCAGCACTACGAGTAGTGGTAGTAAACTGTCGCCACCACCACTACTTTCAGCTGGACTACCTATTCCAAGTCCGACGGCGACGCCTGTGACGCCACCCACGACGACGAGTAATCCACTGTTACTTGGACAGACGACGGCGACGTCGACGCCAAGGACAGCTAGTCCACCGCCGGTCAGGTGTCCATCGCTTTGCGGACACATGCCTTGTGGTGACGGACAGGCCGTTAATCGCTGGACCGTCGAGGACGTCGTCACGTATGTTTCCTCCATCGACATCTGCGCCGAGTATGCACAGGTAGCGATTCTTATATACTTCCATTCATTCGTTTGTGTGTGTATAAAATTCTTGTTTCTCCTCCACTTTTAGAGTGTATCGCATTCTTTTGAGTCAGGATCGAATTTGTATATGACGGAATTTCGACAGGCGAAACACATCGCATGCGAAAGGTGAACCGAATAATCCCCTCCGGGCCAACAATGCATATATACGTACACTCCGACAATGACTGATCGATGCTCGTATCAATATAATAATAACGCTCTCGTCAGATAAGCCGGTGCTCGCGAACTGCTATCTGTACCTGTGTATACATACAGAAAACAAACATCGCGTCGCTCCAGCTTTGCACAACAGCCAAGAGAGAGAGATTACATTGTCCGCCGCCTGCGCTGTTTCCGCGATAAATCTCCTTCCAAACTATATCGTGTGTTGCTGTGGGGGAGGGCGGCTGCACTCTATACATATATATGTACTGTCGCAACGTGAAAGTATATACAACCTTTATGACGGGCTACCGGAATCGCCATAAATCTCTCTCTCTCTCTCTGTACTTTTGCTCGGCGAATCAAGTGGATCGCGCTCTTCTATGTATCTATACAGCATCTCTCGGAGAGATAGATTTTTCCATAGTATATACACCACCGCGAGTGACACGACTAGCGGCGCGTGTCAATAACAACAATAACACACTGCGGTTAGTCTCTTAATACTGCACTGCTGCATATATATCTATATACCCCCTATGACAGAACTGGGTCACCTCTCTCTCTCTATCTTCGTAGGGGGGAATTTTCGTGAAAAATTCGTCTATATACCGCAATTTCTATTAATCCGCGAGAGCGCACAAGATTTACCGGGGAAATCAATCGCCTGATGCAGTCGGCAGCGATTAATACTTACTCTCCGAGAGTAGAGAGGAGGCTAATTATGCACGTGCGCTACCGGTGCGATAATTAGCTCTGCGCGCTTATACACATGTGAAGAGAGAGAGAGAGAGAGAGAGAAGATTGCACGTGTCTGGATGGATTTATGGAATAAGGTTCTGTGCAGAGCAGAAAAGTTTCTTAGCGATCGTGACGCGCGGGACTTTCAAAAGTCGCTCAGTAGTATAGTATATATATGTACATACGTGCCTATATAGCGGACGGATGAATATGCGCATTCGTGATTTGGAAACGTGTGCATCAGTAGTAGTAGTAGTAGTATACGCCAGAAGAGGAGCCGCCGCTATACATAATGTCGAAAGCGAACACGTGTTATGCCGCGCGCGAGATACAAATCGCGCGCGCGCAACTCCTCGTGTATATACTGGAGCAGTATACAGTCCTGGGAGAAGATCTTGTGTGGGAGGACCGCAACCAGATATATGTATATATAACTTCTGTGTACTCCAGCTTCAATTACGAAATGATACCGTGTGATTGTATATACGGCTAAATCGACTGTGACAGATTTATTGCTTTTATATCCGTACGAGAGCGCAATTGAATTTCGAAAATTCGACGAGATCTATGCTATATAGTTCGACAGCCCGCATACCTCCACATCAGCAAAATGAGAGCTTCCAATTCAAATTGATGCGCAAAAACTGCAGCGCTCTCTCGTTTGAAAAATTTACATGAAAAGCGCAGAAAAAAGCAGCGGAGAAGAATTCAAAATGCGAGAGAGGCGCGCGGGCGTTTAAAGGTTAAAATTACTCTCGGAGTAGAGGGCATCAGAGAGAGAGAGAGAGAGAGAGAGAGCGAGCAAGCGACTATACTTATAGGAGAGCTTCCAGCTAGGAATTTCTCCGGCCGCTATGAGTTTTTGCTGCGAGCGAACGGTCGGCTGGTCTTAATAGGAGCAGAGGAGAACGCTCGCTCGCTCTTGCGCGCGGGAGTCGCTTGTTTCAGCGCGGCCACCGCCCCGAGGAACTATATACTCTCTTTCGCTCCACGCGAAAATTCCAAGAGAGACGAGACGAGGTCCTGATATACACTTTCGGTCAGAAGTATTTCGCTGGCCTTGAGAATCTCTCCTTGTGCCAAAAAAACGCAAGCTCTCTAATGTACATTTCTTCGAGAAATTAGAAGCGCTTTATAATTATATATTAAGTATAATACTTATACCCAGTGCATCGAAAAAATAATCAAGCTCACGCAGCAAAAAGAATAATACACTTCTGTCCGATAGTGTACACGCGCATACGGCTACACACGTTCCATCCATCTCCCTCCTTTATACCCTCTTCTCTCTCAGAAGAAGAAGAAGAAGAAGTCCGTCCGTCCATCTCTCTCTCTCTCTCTCTCGAGTCCGCTGCCGGCGGGGACAATTACGCAGATGGCAGGCAGGCAGACGGACGCTGAAGGTCCCGATCGTTCGGCCCGGAATATTTTCTTCTCTCTCTCTCTCTGTGCGTGTTTGTTGTAAGCGCGAGCGCGCGCGAGTGTGTGCGTGATTACAGACGAGCTGCTGCTGCTGCTGCTGTTGCTGGTGTTGCCTCCGGCGCGTGCTGCGCTCGTGGATGTATATAGAGAATATAAGGAGGAGGTAAACGAATGCTCCTCTCGGGATTCTCAGAAGCTTCTATATAGTCTTGAGATTACTCCTGGAGATGTGTGTGGGGGGGGATGATCTCTCTCTCTAATGAAAACAAGTCGCGAGTGATTGACTTTTCTTCACTCGATATATCCAAAAGCGCCGCTTTTCTTCAAACGCCCGAGATACCGATAACTGATATAAAAGCCGTGTATATATACGCAAAAAAGAAGCGCGTGGATCTCGATTTCTCGCGCGCGCGCGCAAAAACACCGCCGCCGCCACCGCATCACGATGATTTACTCGGAGTCTAATTAAATTCCGGAAAAAAGAGCAGTAGTATACGCGTCCGTGAACTTTCACCGCTGCAGATGCAGCTGCAATCAAAGCGGTTCCGGCAATTTAGTAGTGCATATATGCGGGTTAATGCACTATACACGCTTCAGGTCGCGTGTGTGTATGCGATAATTGAATCAAAAGCTCTCCGGTATATGTGTAATTTTCGACTAATTGTTAATAGCTGCTGCAGAGAGTGCGCCGTTTAATCCAAAGCAAACATATTTTCGCGAAAATTGCCACCGCTATAGTATAATAGCTTTGCCCCCGTGTATTCATTCGAGCTCGTCTAATCATTTAATTTTGTGTATATATAAATCGCGTTCGCTAATTAACCTACCGTGTATATATACACACATCCTGGTCAGCAGAATACATAATAATAAAAAAATAGTTTTGCATATAGTATACGATGATGCATCGCGCATCGATGTGACAGGTATACCGGTCGGCCGGGAAAAAGAAGAGAAGGATACGTATCTCTGGGATCACTGTCATTAAAGCCAGTGAGGCTGCATCGATCCGTATATACGCATGACTTGATACGCGAGAGAGAGAGAGAGCGTTTTTCCGAGGCGGCGGATATTTTACGCACTGTCGCATTCGGCCGACATTCCAACAGCGTCGGAGAAGATTCTTCTCCTGAAAGAGATTCGATACGCTTGGCTTTACATCACCAACTCGATCTTTATAATATACGCTTTATAACAGGTTGTCATGCGCCCAGAGACACTCACACGTGCGACATGACGATAGTCTGTAGACTAGTTTTCCAACATTTCAAGGGTCTGTGTAATATTGTACATATACAGTATATATTAATTGGCGTCAGAGGAGAGACATTGATGGATAACGAGCGTCACAACATTATTATGTCACGCGAACTCCTCCCGAGAGATATGGTATGACCGCTAGATCTAACCAAATTTATTATACAGTAAGAGAGAGTTGATGCCAATTTTCCTTGAGGGGATTATCGCTATGGGCGGACCTGCGGCGGCGCGTATACAATAATCTACTCATCTCTCGCGGTTCCTTTCCAAAGGAACGCGCGGAAAAATCTCTCAGCGGAATAGCAATATCCAGTACGGGTGTGTTGTATATATATGGAATATAATTATATGCGGTATAGTATACACAGCTGCAGCTGCGGATGTATATATATATATAAAGATCCGTTTTGTAGATAGGCCAATAGTGTATATACGTGCGTGTGTGTGCGTATATATACAAGCCGTTATGGAGAGTTTAAGCTTTTATAACGTGTTTTGCGAGAGAGGGTGCAGTATACGGTGCGGGATTTCGATGATTTGCGGTGATTTTATAGGTACAAACCAGCAGCGTTTCTCTCCTGCATCACCGAATGGGTTTTGCCTTCTTTTGGATATACATGTATACGGATTTATCATTTCAATGCACGCCCGGAATTTATTGTTTCATTTGCATGCTATAGAATATTGATTTCGAAAAAAAAGGAAAGAAACGAGAGATTTATCCAGCCACCGGCAAAATGCCCGGCAACAAAAATACTCAACCGCGCACGCACGAGTTACTCTCTTCGCAAGTCCATAATCAGTACGTATATATACCCTCGCGCGCAATCGCGCAAAGTGTACACACACTCGCGTGCGCGCGATGTTCTTCTCGCCACGTGGCCGCCTTTATGACATCCTATATATATACACATACGCGCGTGCGCGCTGGCCGAGGGCGATATGTATAGCTCTGCACGCAACTGCATATCAGCCCTTTATAATTTCCTCGAGCAGCGCGTGCCCCTCTTCCAATTTCTTACGCTAATTTCACAAGAGAGAGACTACCTGATGCCTGCGCGCTACTATCATCACACGCGCCTTAGCTCGCGGATACACGCACTGTACACTCGCGGAAATTGTTCTCTCTCTTTCGCGTGTGTGCTACTACTGTAGGTAATGCTGAAGAGCTGCTGCTGCTGCTGGAG
This sequence comes from Cecidostiba fungosa, assembly GCA_900474305.1. Taxonomy (NCBI): domain Eukaryota; kingdom Metazoa; phylum Arthropoda; class Insecta; order Hymenoptera; family Pteromalidae; genus Cecidostiba; species Cecidostiba fungosa. The sequence goes on along the minus strand of UCOJ01000174.1, from coordinate 104,662 downwards.
ATTCTGAGCGAGATTGCCGCCTTTTATTCGGAAGGGTTATTACCGAGTGCTTGCTGTTTATCGCGCGCGCTCTGCGCACGCCGGGGACATACTGAAAAAAGGACAAGTGCGCGTTGGCTCTTTTTCTTTTCGTTTACATATGTGTTCTGAGAAGCTTTTGAATCGCGCGAGCTTTTGTCCATTTAACGAACGTCTCAATTATATAGGTATCTTTCGCGAAAACTAATACAATAGCTGCGAAATGCACGTACAATATAAAAGTACACTTAGAGGTCGCCGAGAGGTCGTGTCCGGAAGATATGCAGGTATTTGTTTAACGATCGCTGCACTGCCTCCGGGCTTTAGAATATCTTTTCCCCGAGTCTCTCTCTCTCTCAGTGCATCAGTGTATATATATACATATATATATACAAGACTTTACCGATGCCTGGTGTGCGAGGACGCGGAACGACTTCTCCGCGAGCTCTGGTTTCCCCCTGCGGTGCCGCCGCCGCCGCCGCCGCTGCTGATGTCTCTCGCCATGGGTTACGCCCATCGCGATCATCATCCCGTGCATCTCACGTTGACCAGATGTGACTTCGAGATCCTCCTCGTCTCTGTGCAACGAATTTTCTTCGTATATATAGCAGTAGTGTGTAATAAGTAGTAAGAGTCAGGATTGACAAGACTTTGCGAAAGTCATCTCGATCATCAGGGGTATACACGTTATATAATTATCAGCCTCGAATTATTCCATCAATAACAAAACCGAAAATTCAGTCCTCGATTACTCCGAGAGAGATTGAATTAAAGCATTCGCCACGGCGCTCGACAGTATCGCCGCGCAGTTACTCCTTACATATATACAGGGAGCTCCCGAGAGAGAGAGAGAGAGAGTCAGAAGTAATTACTTGTAGGTCGGGAGCCGAACGGCAGCATATATCGCGTCGGTTCGATAGCCAAACTTATAATTTAATGCTTAATTATATAACGGACGCGAGCTGATGCACAGCGCGCGCGCGATTTGGTCGACGCGCGCACAGCCACTGGGCGGACACTCTGACGTGAAGGAATGCGCTCTCCTCTTGTATATATATATACCTATACACACTCCGCCCTTTCATTGAAGGGGGGCATCTTTCTCTCTCCTTCATTACTCCTTCCTTCGCGTCTCTCCTTCGTACATATAGGTATATATACACTCATTTTTCAGTGCCACGACGCGTTTTATGTACCTCGCTCCGATAATACTTACTTACCGCGAGGGAGAGAGATTGAGATGCAGGGTTATATCCGAGCGACGAGATACAAGATATCTCTGTCTTTTTGATAAGCGGACGCACCTACACGTGCTCCCTGTGATAATTATCTCGCCCGATAGGAGAGAGAGAAAAAATTTTTGTAGAAAAAACAGTCAAATCCAGTCTCGCGCAGCGCAGTGAAATCAATTAAGCTCTCGTTCACTCTATATATATTATATGCATACATACATACAATAATCGTTTGAAAAATCGAATCGTGTACACGGCCGGCTTTGATAAATCGAAATAGCCGCATCGGCGAATAAACACGCGGTAGAAAAGCCGGTAAAATAAGGAAGAAGAGAGAGAGAGAGAAAGAGCGACAAGTTGTTTCGTGCGCGCGCACGAGAGGGACAAGGCGTAGGTACACGCGCGTGGATTTACAAGCCTGTAAGCGGATACCCCGAGAGCGAAAGAGTCGCTCTCTTATATACTCGGTCCTTAAATTATCAACGAACTTGCGACTGTACCTATACATAGCGCGCTGAGATGCATATTATATATATAGGTACACACGCGAAGGAATATCATCATCGCAGCTGCATGTATATAAAACTCGGAATTAGGTGTATACACAGCATCCTTTTGCACAATGTGTAATGTATGTGTGTAGCGTGTTTTCGGAGCGCAAATATATAATTAGCCATAAATCGCGATCGGATATCTGTTTAATTCGTCTTCGTCGTCTCTCTCTCTCTCTGTATGTGATGCAAGTCTATACAGTGTCGCAAGAATTACCGGCGTTTGTATTTATTGCGCGCTGTTTTAGATCGAGATTTGCTACTGTTTCGAAAGTGTAACGAGCGTGTTGTGATGGTAGTTGTATAGAAAATTTGTATGTATAAACGTATATAGGTATATAAGAGAAGAAGGAGGAGGAGGAGGAGGATCTTATTTTAGGAGAATTATAACTCGCGATGCGTCGACAGGCAAACACGTACGCGCATTTGCATTATACACGATCGGTATTTATTTAGCGATCGATTTATGGCAAAACACGATCGTATATGATAATACACTCCTTCCTCTTTATATTCAGCCTATCACCTTTGACTGCAGTAGTGCGCGGCGACCTTTGATCCAACAGAGAATTTCTCCGCGAGAGTATCCTCATAATCGACAGTAGTTGATTATTTTACGAACAGCAGCAGCAGCAGCAGCAGAGAGTATAAAGTCTCTCGAATTCCGGCTGCGTGTGTAGGTAGGTACCTCTGCCCGTTATCCAATTAAAATTTCGAGCAGCAGTTCGTTTCTTTCGGCTGCTGACCGAAAGTGCCCTGGGATGACGCGTCGGATCGCGATAGAGAGAGGAAACGGCGGTTGGTTGGAGAGAGAGAGAGACAAATAAAAGAGCAAAAGGTCAGGTAGAAGGATTTCGACATGCGAGAGTACAGAGTTAATCAATTAGGGATGAGAGCTCTTCTGTTTCTTTTTTTCTTTTTCGACGAGAGAAAATTCCGGTGAGATGCGTATTCGCTCGCGATAAGCCTCCTCTGAGATCCGAGTTTCGTTAATTAACTATACAAGCGCCTGTATATTATAATAAACGTCGATCCGTTTGGATTATTCTCCGTCGACAAAAGGATCTTCTTCAGTTCTTCTTCATGATCTAAGCTCAGAAGAAGAAGAAGAATGTCGGCTCGCATTTTCTTCTGGTGGCGAACAGCGTGTAACACGTGGCAGTATCTTGTATCGGCGCTCCCGCTGACTCTCTTCCTCGAAAGAGCTGCAGAAGGGACACACAACACCTCGGGCTCCCCTCTGTGAGTCGACTACTACTACTACTACTACTCCTCCCGATGCGGCGCGTATATATAAAACGCCGTATACAGTATTGTGAGCGCGAGAGCTATACACGAGATTTCCGAGCGATAAAACGCCGGCGACGCGGAGGTCCGAGAGTAGAAGGGATTATTGCACAGGTGGCTTTGATGCTGCCGCGGCTGTGTGTGTGTGTGTGTAAGTATGTCTGTCTTTCTGTCTGTCTGTGTAAAAGTAAATCTCGGAAGGTTTATTGTCGAGTGAATTTTCGGTATATATACGTCGATCGATTCATTTACATAATGAACCGTAACGCGGAACTAGTAGCTAAATAGATATCGAGTAACTGATTGTATTGTGATCGATTGTAATAATAACGACATCAAAACACAGACCAGGGAGAAAAAATGTACTTTTAATATAGCCGCGTGTCGTTTGTCATGCGCGAGCGAGAGAGAGAGAGACGAACATTTATTCAATTTTCGAAAGCTTTAAATACCTATCAATCACTTCCACCCATATATGTTTATCGATCGCTCATCAATCAAAGCCACTATAAAAATCCCTCTCGAATATATAGCGTCATTGTATTAAACGGAGATTCCCATCTATACACTCCTACGATATAGATATACATATATACAAAAGTCCTAACGAGGGGGGCGACCGCTTGTACAGCTAATTGAGAAGCTTATACCTTTCTCCTCCTCCTCCACCGCACCGAAAAGCCTTTCGTCAAGTCTGATGCGTTTCAGCAGTCAATCACGTCTCTCTATCGGCAAGTCGCGATCTGCGGAGTATATATATAGTGCGCGGTAGGCCTGCGCGAGTAAATCCCGAGATAGAATGCAAATCGTGCATGCAGAGGGAGAGAGAGAGGGAGGGACGAAAAGCGTATATATGTATATATACACAAGGAGAGCGGTTATCGCGGGCGTAATTAGCCGCTAAAGGCTTCGTAATTGAATGGAACGGATGTGTATACGGAGAGAAAGAGTGACGGTAATTGAGGCGCGGGGATCGATTGCTTTTTACGTGGGAGGTCGCCGTAGCTACTACTGTGTATATATATACTTAGTGTTTACTCTCTGTTTTTTTTTTTTTGAAAAATTTTTTTTTCTAAAATTTTACGCATCATTGTCACGCGGGGAGCTCCTGATAAATGTCCTGATAAATTTTCGCGACGATATAACTCGCCATTAGGCGAGGCGGCTACTCTCTTGGCTTCATAAATTCCACTCGTGCAATTCGCCACGCAGACTCTGTCGCCGGGCGCGCTCGTTACTTCTTCTTCTTCTTCTTCTTCTTCTTCTTTGGCTTTTACATTCGCACCGCTGATGTGCAGCTATACCATTTGGTTTTTAGTCTCTCTCTCTCTCGCGAGTTATTTCACTTATGCGTACGATTATCCGCATCCGGTGTGTATATATAGGTATATATACCTACGACCGATTTTCCCTCTCTCGCGAGGTCGCCGCTATATTATCAGCTACAAAAAGAGACGTATAAAACACACGACGCTAGGTATATACCTCTGAATACTTCCAAGAAAGCGCCTAGATAAGTCAGCTCTCCGCGCATTTCGTATATATATACACAACACATCAGCCTCTGACCGCAAGGTCTCTATATATATATAATCCACCGATGAATTTTCTTCTCTCAGACACACACACACACGTGAGGCGGTTAACCGCGAGATCTGGTTCTAGAGATCGTTCAGAGCTGCCCTCTCTTTTTACCTATATATACAGACAGAGGTGTACTAGGGCATGAATAGTCGCGCGGCGGCGAAAAAGAGGTGCCTCAGCTCTCGCGAGAGAGTATATAAGACTGCCAGGGCGTGGCTCCGGAGGTCAGCCTCGGCTACTCTTATATTGCCTTTTACAAGCACGTTCTCTCTCGCGAGAGAGACTCTCTATAGGTATATATATATATGCAGTGTGTCGGGTCAAGTGAAATTTCGCGCTTGTGTATTATATATATAATAGCGGGACAAGTTGTGTGTGTCTGTTTTATTATTCGCCGACGCCAAATTTCATTACAGGTCTCGCCTCGTTGTGAAACGGAAAATCGATATACGTGCGATGCTGTGTATATATAGTATATAGGGTTACGTGCTCTGCACTGCGGTTTATATAGTATTATATATATATACTGCAGTTGCGATTTCACGATCGTTAACCTTCGGTAATTATCGTTTATATAGATATATACACGGCTTTACGTAATCGTCGCACTTTTAGCTCTCCTTACGTTAAACTTACAAAGGTATATCTAAGCTCGTTTTCTCGCGAATCAATTATACTTACGCAAGAATAAATAATTCCGTTCTGCGATGGGGTGCATCGCTATATACACAGACACACTATAGAATTCCAACTCTCCAGATCAGCGGACACGTAACGCGTTCTGGCGTATCGGATAGTTTTGAGGAATTTGCGGTCTCTCTCTCTCTCAAGAGATTCTTTCCCACAGGATATCAACTCGCTCTCTTTCTTTCTCTCTGTCGACTTAACGAGCCACGATAAAATTCGGCGCACTTGATGTGTGCTGCAACACGACGCGTAATAAGCGGCTCTCTCCGCGCGAAAATCGAACCGTTTCTTTTCTTCTTCCAGCAGCACGTGTGTGCACTGTATATGTGTATATACATATAAAAATATAAAATACACGTATGACTCGCGAGCAGTTCTTTAAAGGGGAGTGAAGTAGTCGGGAGGAGAAAATATAGGTTGTCTTCCGGTGCACAGGTTCGCCTGCGGTGCTGCAGCAGCAGCAGCAGCAGTGGATGATACATTACCGAGTATTCTTTTTGACTGCTGCAGCTGCTGCTTCTTCTCTTTCGCGTTGAGATGCTCCTTTTGCTGCTGCTGCTGCTACTTCTTTTGAGGAGGATATAGGAGAGAGGTAATCTGAGAAAAGATTTGTTATATTTCGTGGCCTGCGATGTGTAATAAGGAGATACTTTTTCGGGAGGAGGAGGAGGAGGATCACCTGCAATTCGTATATATGCGTCGTGCCGTTAATTTATTCGTCTTGCGGTACTCGTCTGTTACTACCTACTTGTCTCGTATTTACTGAAAATAAAATCGTAACTCACGTGTGTGCATATACTCATTATCGTAACTCACCGAGTAAATTCCAAATTTTCCTCTCGATATTATATACAATCTCTCCTCTCCATTGTCAAGATCAGCAGACATATATAGCAGTAGTTCTCCCCACACAGAGCGACTAGCCTGACGATTAAAAGATATATAAAATAGGCGCTCGCGAGGTGCAACCGGTTATATATACTTCAGCTACTCCTTTCCTCCCCACTATATACATACATATATATAAACCTCACATCACGCGCGCGCGCGAGAGAGGATCGTTGCGTGCCGCAGCTCTTTCTCTCTCTCTCGTATTACTGGCTGAATATTTCATTCATAAAGCCACGCGTACGCGCGAGCAGGCAATTACCGGCATCAAGCTTCAATGGGGGCCCCCCTCATTTCTACGCCATTACGTCCGTGATTTGCGCTCGCGGATGTAACGATATCGTCAGTTGCTCGGATATTTGTTGCGCCAAGCTTCTATTATACGCATGCGAGAGATGAGATATATGTATACTCTTTTGAGGATGAGCGACGCGTGTAATTAGGTGACCGTGACTTTGGATTTTTTTTCGAATGCGTTATGTACTTGCAATACATTTTTTTAGTCATCTTCTATAATCCTAACTTTTATGAATAAAACAAAATTATTAATTGTACACAGTATATAAACAAAAACAAAAATTGACACTATTCATCATGATTATTAACGCAAACTTTCTCTTCATTTCCAGAACTTTCGTGAGCACAGGATCGACGGCGCGTCTCTACCCCTTCTGTCCGAGGAGCACCTGACGGGTCCGATCGGTATGAAACTAGGACCAGCCTTAAAGCTCCGGGTCCTCCTAGCCCGCAAGCTCGGAGCTTGCACGGTGTGCTTGCACTGCGCGCACTGTCACCAGAGTCCAATGGCCGGTTTGAGCGCAGCGGCAGCAATGGCAGCAGCCGCAGCTCAACAAACACCCCACAGACGAGCCAGTGCATCGGCCAACTGACAGAACTTGGCGGAGCGCCCGAGTGCCAGGCTCATAGCGATGATGGCCATGAAAGGCACAGCAGCTCTGTCTAATACCTCCATCTCGTCGGACGATCCTAATCGAGTCCTTATGCTCGATCGACCGACACCTGCGATGAGGAGACGGGCTGCTGCTGCTGCTGGACACTTCAAGAAGCCCATCAAGCACTGATGAGATACTTGCTGCGTGTTATCGGAGCTCCGCCGATTTTATTATTAGAGAGAGATGCTTCCGAGAGAATGAGAGAATGCTTGTATGTTCGATTTCGAGAATCTCGGAGGCATCGCGAAAACGAAGTTATCATTTAAAGGCTAACGTGGCCTACAACTACGCTGTAACGATTGTACAAAACGACTTATACTTCCGGCGTACTTAACTGAATGCGATAATATATAGACACAGCGAAATTGAGAGGATCTGCGATGATCCATGTGCAATAAAAGAAAAAAGACTCTCACGCGTTCGTATATATAATGTACTTTCTGAAAGTCAGCCTTGAGATTTATATGTGTCAAAAAGCCAAGTTGTAACGGAGACAATAAATTCTGTACATTAACTCTATAGACGAGCGATTATGTCATACTTACACAAATGTGATTTGACTGTGGTGTATATATCTTTCGGACGCGTGATTTCGCTCAAATCGTTGTTTCTCGCACCTGTATAGACTTTAACGGAGATTTTTTTTATATATACGCGATATAAAGACAAAAAAACAGAGAATTGCGAGCGATATTTTTGCTAACAGCTTCACTTACTACGCTGCACACGATCTTATACTGATATAAGTCGCCAACGAATTATCGTATACATCAGTACCTATTATATACAATTTGTTTTCCTTTGCTTTAAATATAGAGCAGGACACGCGATTGCCTTAAAATCCGTCGATTCGCTCTCATACGGGAATCGAGTAACGATATAAAGATGTACACTACTGTTGGGAAGGCAACTATATAATTATAGTATATCGATTCGTATGACGAGCAGTATTTTTAGATTGTATAAATTTTAAGAGCCTTAAAGGGGGTGACTTATGTGCCTGGACTATATAAAATATCGACGTTACGAATATAATATCGAGATGAAAAGACAGAGAGAGATATATGTATATGTATACTGTATTCTGTAATGTACTTAATTTTCTTTTGAATATACGACTCGCGTCGTATGCAACAATAGCGAGAGAGAAGAGAAGAATCAACGAATCGATCTCTGCGCGCGCGCATAAAACAAGCAGCACACATTTTTAAGTAATAGCGGCTTTTACTTAATTAACAGTTGAATAATTATTATTATTATTATTATTATTATTATATTTTATTATTACAATATTACTACGTGTATATATTGCGCTTAGGCATTTATTTATACAGTGCTTTTAAAGAGAAGGAAACATAGTATTTTATTTAGAACGCGAGCGACTTTGTCAATTGTTTATTATCACTTCTCAACTGCCGAGACCTTTTTTCTGGAGAAAGAGAGAGAGAGAAAGATATATATATATTTGTATGTACGAGTGAGAGCGCGCGAAATGTTGTTCGAGCAAGTGCGTGATGACGAGCGAGTGAACGAGCAAAAGAGAGAACGCGACATTAATAAGCAAAAGAAAAACAGCAATTTTTGTGATACTACAGAACTCCTAAATTTCCTTCGCCATCTGTTTCATCTTTATTTTTCAACTCACGCGCCTACTCATATACTTGTTAGCGAGCCGAGCAGTAGTTTACGTTCAACCTACTTCCCTCTTAGTCTATCCCCACCTCCCCCCCTCGTTATTACTGAACTTGTAAAGTCTGTCTTGTAAAATTTTCTGCGACTCACTGTCGCATTATGTATAGTAGTAAATTAACGGTGAACAGCGAACAGTGCATTGTTTCTGTTAAAATAAATTCGTTGAAAAATATACACATGATTCCAGAGTTTCTCGTCATTTATGCACAATACCCTCTCTGCGTTTACGTCCAAGAAAATCAATACTACGCTTTCTTATAAGAATTAAATAATTAATTTTTTTATTCACTTATAACACTAAATCATACACACGCACACATACCCATCCTACGATGAAGCCTTCGCCTGAAAAACAAACAACGAGCAATATTAAATAAACAATACTTATAATCTACAAGTTTTTTTCCAGAAAAACATTATACTTACGCCTCCATAAATAGCAAGAACACCGTCTGCATCACCGACGCGGATCACCACATCAGCTTGTCCATTCTTGTCGACAACGACAGATTTTCCCGTGCATTTTCCGTCCGCTCCAAGTTCTCCCGAGATGATATCACAGTAGACTCCTTCTGGTAAACAGACCGTCAGCTTCTGATTCAGATCCACGTGATCAGCATTGAAAGCGATAAAGCCTTTCTTTCCTCTACAGAAGGAGATCTGATAGTTGTCGTTGTCCCACCAGAAACTGATGTTCGGTTCGTTCTGCACGTAGTTCCGGAAGCTGACCATATTGTAGATCTGTCTCCATCGATGCTCGCAGATCCAACCGTTACCACAAGTGTTGTCTATGTATATCTTGGGAGAGATGATGTTACCTTTGCTGTCGGCTGGTGGACCATTTTCAAAGTTGCTGAAGTCGAAGGAACTCATCACTCGAGGGATTCCGTAGGGATGAGCCAACATGAATGCCACAGCCATCTGACATTTAATTTAATGATAAACAAAATTAATTTTCTTACAATAATATAAAATAGTTCGAAATAAAGTACCTTGTAAAGTTTGGAGTTCTTGTAGGTAATCGGAGTGTCACCACCGCTCCTCTGAGTATCGTGATTATCAACGAACACAAGAGCGTCACTTCTGGGCAGTAGACCCCAGGGTTCTCCCCAGTTAGCTAGCCACTTTAGCTTGTTTTTACCTAAGAACACCTGACTGAGTTCCGAGCCGAATTTGAACTCGGTAACAGCGGCGAACGAATTGTACTCGTACTTGGAGACAGCTTCACCGCCATAATCTATCACCTCCTGGAAGATGAAGGGACGAGTGTTTTTTGGAAAGCCGTGTTCGACGCTCACGTTTTTAACCCGGGAGTAGATGATTTCTAGATCCTTTGGCCACATGTGCTTCGCTGCGTCGACGCTGGAAACGTATGATTATATTGTTAGCTGCATTACGTGTACAGCCTTTTGTTTGTCGTTCCGCTTAGAGAACTGAATAATTGTCGATCTTCTGGAAACTATTTTTTTTCCGGTAAATTAAAATGTATGAGCAAGACAATATAATGAATAAGCCATTCGCTATATATCGATCGAATAACAAAAGTGACTCATAGTATTAAAAAAAAAAAACAAATTTATCTATAATACCAACCGAAATCCAGCGACACCTGCATCGATAGCCTTGTTCAACATCGTCACAATCTTCTCCCTCACGTACTCCTGACTCTGGTCCAGATCGTGCAAACCTACCAACTCGCAATTCCTGACATTCTCAGCATCTTGGTAGTTATTAACATCACAGACTTTATGGAAATTCGACTGATTGTAAGGCACAGCGGGATACTGGTATTTGAAGGTGTCAGCTTTGGAACCACCGGTACCGATCGCGTTCTCGTGGTTCCCGCTCATGTGATTTAACAGGATGTCCACGTAGATGCGAACGCCGACTTTGTTGCAGCGATTTACCATGGATTTGAATTCTTCCTCGGTACCGGAACGGGTCTTCCACTCGTAAGAGATCGGTTGGTAACGTTCGTACCAGGGACGCTTACCGATCGCTACGTTCTCTTGGATCGGTGAGACCTGGATAAGGGTTAAGCGATTTGTGTTACCAATTTTTATGAAATTTTTGCACGATCGATAATTATTGAATTATATAATTGTTGTTTGAAGAATTGTAGACAGATTTTACGTCGATTTTTAATATAAGCTGCACCTAATAATCGGTGTGTAATCGATTTAACGATTCGGTTAAAAAATGTAATGTTATCTTGAAAAATTTATACCACGCAGTTGAATAGAACGAACGATGCACTTAGTAACAATCAAGCTAATAGTTGTTCCATCGAATAGAACATAGTATATAATTCTCAGAATACAAAGCTACAAGGAAAATCATAAAACAGAAATCTTTAGCTTTTCCTTACTAAGATCTAATATCGCATTCAAATTATTCATTTTCTTTTTACAACAAAAAAAAGATTAATTAAAAAAAAAAGAAATTACCTGCACACCAGCATAGCCTCTCGGTGCCAAAAAGTCCTCGCACTCCTGGGCAATATCGTTCCACTTCCACTCGAACAGATGGACCATCGTGGTCCTGTTGTCCTTATAATTCGTCACCTTCGATCCCTCCGTCCCCAAAACACTCGCGATCGCGAGCATCAGCACGATCGCCCTCATTATCCAGAATAAAATTGACTATATATCACAATAATTAGACAGCTCGCGGTACCACTTCACGCGCTGCAACTGACCGCATCGACTACACGTCCGCGTTTTATATACATATTTATAAGAGCGCCTTTGCGAGATTTCCATGAATCAGGGGCACGTCCACTCGACGTATTATACGCGCGCGCGTTCAAGAGGGCCCGTCGATTATCATTTCTCTCTATATTGTATATACAATGAATATGTGCTACTGATGCTTTCTTATCTCTGAGAATGCGTGTATTATACGGCGTCAATTTTTGTGATAGCTGTGTGTCGATTAATCAAGTGGTCTTTTGTGAAAGGAATTAATCCATGTTGCGTGATTTTTTTTTTTGTTAAAATCGATGAGTTGCAAAACAGCTAGAAAAATTGAGGTGTGACTTTGGCCTTATCCGCGCTGATAATCTGATTACTATATAGATATGATATGCTATACATATATAACAACAATACACGGGTGTATATATAGGATATAATAAAGAATTTTTATTAATTATATTGCTGAACTAGATTTAGATAAGAAAAAGTCCGTGTAATAGTAGTTGTATTAGGTGGTGTATCATGTGTATTGCAAGTTTTGAGAACAAAGATAAAAGGACACACGTGCGCGCTCGCTTTGTTTTCTTTTAGTAAAGTTATTGCGAATAATCGTAAGTAATACGTGAGAACTACGATACCGTTGCCGCTACTGTGTGCGGATAATTTACGCGCAATTGTCGCGATTGTTGATTTTTTTTTAATTGAAATAAATACATGTTATCTAATTGTTGTTACCGGTTTGAGGAAAGATCGGTATAGCGCGAGATAAAGATCGGTTGAAAATAAAAAAATAAAATGCAACGATGAATCGAGAGATACAGATTCTATTTTGGGATTCATGATGTTGATAGAAATGAGTGATAGTATATCATATACTTCAAAGGAAATAGAAGTGAGGTAAAAATTTTGTAAAAGTATTTATATTAAAATTTTCACTGATGGCGGTGTGTACGTGTGTGTGTAATCTGGGTTTTGTATATTATGACGTCATCAAAGTTTGCAGGTGACCCAGACTTCAATCAGTCTAAATTCCAATCGTAGTTTAGATAAAAGTTCATAGTAATATATGTGGATGAGATAAGACTTATTTTGTTGTCTGCGACTCGTTATGAGCAATTTTTCTAATAATATTGAGAAAGTTTTGACCGCCAGTGTCATCCAAATATTTTATTTTTAATAAACGACTCATGATTTCTACGAAAGTACAATATATTGAATCATAATAGAGATTATCATCTGAATACCTGATCTGAATTCAATTTTATAATTGACATTATCCAACGACCTTTGGCATCTATAAGATCGCGAGACAGATGATATATATCATTATTTATGATATCTACATTGTTGACTGCATATCTGATGAATATAATTTAAAATAAACATTTTTTTTAATTACATAATTTAACAGGGACACTGGACACTTTAAATAATTATTTATTCTCGCACACATCATATAGGTATGAGTAAAATATACTTGCAAAAATAAATTCAATTGCGAATATTTAAAAAATATAAGTATAGCTTAAAAACCGATTAAAAATTGATGTTATGTATCATAAATTTAAGGAAAAAAAAATAGTTTGGGACATAAATGCACACACACATACCGGCGTTTCATGAAAAATCAACACAACCATGAAAGTGTGTAGTTAAGTCTCACTCTCCCCTAACACATATAATACGATATAATTACCTTTATATCAATTTTATACAATCAAATGAAGATACGTATTCAGTTATTTCTAAAACTCATCGATTTCTCGATTCATAACAGCAATTATAAAAAAAACTCCCGCGACCTGTTCATAATAAAGGTGCGAAATTCTCACCACCAGATGTCAGCACCTCGTAACCCCCATCTCAGTCCAGATGTCGCCACCGTCCGTAAGCAGCGTGTACACTTTCATCCCAGTCGTGTGTTGTGTGTACCTCTACTCCTCGTCATGCAGGTATAACACACCACAAACCTCATACATCGTCCAAAAAGCAAATGGTGGAAGCTGGGTTCGCGGCGTGCTGGCGGCCGTAGGGCCACAAAACTCTACCTCCAACAAGAAAACTCTCCGTCGTCCTCTTTCCACCGCAACTATGCGGAGCTAGCGATTATTCAATAATCGCGGGAAAAGTGTCAAGTGCAAGTGCAGTTAGAGAGAGAGAGAGAAGAAGAGAAAGTGCGAGTACGACGGACGAGTGCTTAGCTCCCCCCAGTGTAGCCCTCGACTATGTAGAGGATGAAAGTCCGTCCTTTCGTCAACGGATTCGAGTGTGTAACACAGGCGCACAATGTCTAGCGCCTTGCCCGTCAACGGATTCATCGGGCCTAATGGCGCCCAGCCAGCTCTTGGTGAGTTTTCGATTTTGCATGTGTTATGTGTACACCTATTACGTATGTACAGCTACATGGACGCGACGTTTTTATGATACTTACTTACATGGTCTTTTTTTTTTCCTCTTAGCTGCTGAGCAAACGACCGGCGGAGGGGTCGTTTCTTCGGACAAGAGCAAGGAATGGCAAATGGAACTTCTCATGGAGAAGCTGCGCTCCAAGGCTTCTTCGTTCAAGTCTCTTGTCGAGACTGCCAAGAACATACGCATGGCCATGCTTGTAAGTACACCGCTGAGAGTTAAGAATGATGGCTTGTAAAGGGTTATCGAGTTCATTGTGCTGTTGTGTTTGTAGGACAAGAGGTTTGGAATTGACAGCGTGGAGAAGAATCAACTACAGAAGAGCTTGGATGCGCTGCAGCATTCCATCAAGGTTACATCATTGCAGTCCATGATAGAACGACTTGAGAGTCTCTCTCGACAGCTTGGGTGAGAGATAGTTTTGTGATTTTAGAATGTATCGTGTTCTGCGGGTAATTTTACATTATACGATCCATGTTGCAGGCTGAAGTTCATGATGTCTGGACCTCCGACTACCACCAGCACGGAACTTTTCATATCCTCTGACATGTTCTTCTTGGAAGTTCTGCTAGAGCCATCGGGAGCAGTTAAAGATGTTAAAATCCATCACGAAGGCAAAGCTGAACAACAAGTCAGTTTTTACAATGTTTCTCATAGCTTTGTTTACTATGTCTGTGACGACAAATAACATGATTTCATTTTTTTAGAGTTGCGAAGAGCTAGTTGCTTGTCTTTCTCGAGGAGATTTTGTTGATTTCACAACACAACTTGAGGGTTTGGCATCTATTTATCAACTGAACGCTGATAAGAAAGTAAAGTGCAAAGCATTTAGTGCTCTGCAATCGCTAGAAACAGATTTAGGAATTTTAGCTCAGTTGCAAATGTTTATGAAGGAACCATTTAACGTTGTACATAAAAGTCCTGTTGGTGAGTTGACTAGTTGTTGAATTTACTAATTTATTGGCTTTTTTTACATTACTGACTTGTTCATTTCTTATTTAGGTATTCTCGAGAAAAGGAAAGGTGGGCATGCCATGAAATTGACCTACTTTGTCTCGCCGTATGATCTTATAGATCAGGAAAATAAAAGCTGTGAAGCTTTGAGCTTAGAGGCTGTGATATCTAAAAAAGTTGGACATTCCGTTACAGTTTGCATGGAAGGATCTACAGCTCACAAGCTGCCCACGTCAAGTATCATTAGTGTAAACCGAGGGCCCACTGGCAAAAGGTACATAAACTCTTATCAAAAGTTAGCTTTTATAAATACAGCATCTACAGGCACTAATTTGATTGTTTTGTCAACAGTACACCTTTGTATGCTCCGTTAACAAGTGCAAATTCTTCAATGCTACCAGCGTGCTTTGTATTGAAACTAGCTAAGAAAATGCCCATGTGCTTAGAACTGATTCGGAAGATACAAAAGGTTACGGACCTTGAATGCACTGATATATCCGCCCCTTATCCTCTTTTGAGCATGATTGTTCAACACGCGAGTGATAAACAATTGGACTGCCAAAACAATAGAGGACTCACAGTTGTAAGTATTTATGAAACAATTTACACAATCAGAATTGGTCACTCCTATGTCTGAAAGTTTCTAAATAACTATCATTCACTTTGCAGAGTCTTCCAGACCAGCAGCACTGCTACTTCATGACAGAAAATAGAAATATGGAAGGAGTGTTAGTTGGCAGCATACCCTTTACTCACCCAACTCACGTACCGCAGATATTAGTTTTTCTACGACAACAGGCGTTGTTTAATACTCTAATCTCGAGCTGCGTGAGGCCGATGGCAAGGCAAGACTCGGAGCACACCACGATCTTCGAAGTAAGCGCTCTATCCTGGCAATGCATATCCGTCAGTTTAGAGCATCCCTTCGAAGAAACCTTGGCGACAGCCGAGTTAGATCTGTCGGACATTTCCGCCTTGAAATGCAAGCTCTACGGAGTGAGCATAACGAACACAGAGCAAACGTCGGATCTCGCAGGGAAGGTCCTGCAACGCTGTCTCAGCATTCCACTGACCATGCGAACCTTGATCAAAACCTGGGAGGGTCGAACCTTCATGCTGAACCCCGTCGGTGGCGGCAACAACAGCTTCAATAACAATCTGGGTACCGGCCGAGAGCAGAACAATCACAATGGCTCGAACGTGCCGGAATTCGGTAACGAGGACATCATTATCAAGCAAGAGCCGGGCACCGGAATGAACGGGTCGACGGGCAGGCAGCAACAGCAGCAGCCCCCGACGCAGCAACAGCAATCCCAACAGAACCAACAACAAAATCAACAACAGCAGCAGTCTTTTTTAGATGCCGGAGCGGAGAATAGTATCGGGTTTCCGTCATTTTCCGGCTCATCCGATACACCCACTACTGCAATGCTGAACCCCCTTCAGTTGGGTGCGCTTTCGACCACGCCGACGCCTTCAGGCGACGGAAAGAGCAAGAAGTCGCGCAAACGCAAGACCGCCGATGGCTCTTGGAAGAGTCCCAAGCGGAAAAACGACCCAGACTCCAACGAGATCCTACTGGAGAGTTCTAGCTCAGACTCTACGCCTCTGGGGACACCCACAGGTGGTAAAGACGTGATGAACGACACGCGGACCCCAACGCCCACGTCAGCCGCTAGCATCATTAGTGGCGGTCTAGACTTATCCAACCTCGATCCTTTGGATGTCTTGAGCACAGATAAAAGTTCGGACTACGACCTGGACAACGATGCGGAGATAATGCAGGTCGAGCCGACGGTAGCAAGCCTCGAGGAGGCATTGAAGCGCGAACGAAAGCTGAAAAAGCGTGCCGAGGAGAAGCCGAGTCCAACAAACGTCTTCGAGGATAATAAGACCCTAGTCTCACCGTCTGTTAGTATCACACCGATCTCGAGCGGGAGCTCTAGCCAGAGCGCCAGCTACAACTCCATGCTGACGAGCATTGGCCTGGATCGACGACCTGGTATAGAGATCATACCCATCACATCGTTGCCTCAAACACCTCTACCCAACTCTATTACCATTACGGCCATCAACAATCCGGCCAAGTCGTCCTCATCATCGAGCTCCTCGAGCTCTTCGTCCTCGTCGGGAACGCCTCAGGGGTTGGGGGATGAAAGAAGTAAAGAGCGCAAGAGTTCAAAAAACCGATCGTCGAGTAGCAGTCTCGAGGATAAGAACAAACTAGAGAAGAAGCGAAAACGCAAGCGAGAATCGAGTCCTATGGGCCCACCGGAGAAGCTGCCGCTCAAGCAGGTCAGCAGTAACATCGATCCGCTGTCCAAGCCCGTTTCAGTGAGCATCAAACCGGCCTCAGAGTCACCGCCCTCTTCGTCATCATCTAGGCCGTCCTCACCAGCCACCACCTTACGCAAATTCAGCCCGTCCCCGACTCGAGGTAATCCCCTGGTCCTCGTCGGTAAATCAAGCCCCACGTCGCTAAAGCAGTCGTCGTCATCGAGTAGCTCCGGTGGAAGTACCGGTGGTAACGGTTCTGGTGGTGGAAGTGGGAGTAAGCCGGTACCAAGTCCAAAGCACTCGCCTGTTTACAGCAGCCCAAAGCACATGTCATCGATGCCCAGCAGTAGCGTCAGCCCAAAACACGGTACGTCTTCTCCGAAACATGGTAACTCGGGCAGTGCAGGGAAGCCGAGTATGTCCGCGCTCAAATCTGCGGCTAATTCACCTTCGGGTAAGAGCAGCGATAGCTCTGGTGTTTCGTCCAAGACCAAAATATCTTCTCTGCAGTCGACGTCGCCATCATCATCGGCCATAAGTCTGTCCACTCTGTCATCGTCAACCTCTTCGTCGTCTTCATCGTCTTTGGGCAGTAAAGAGTCCCGAGATAAAGAGGCTCGAAAGACGTCATCTCTGATGTTCGGCAGCAGTGGTGGAAGTAGTTCGGGACACCAGAGCCCCAAGTCCAAAAGCATTAGCTCAAAACCGAAAGCCATCGATTCGGAGCAGCAACAAGCCTCTCTATCAACTGGCAGCGGAGGCAGCACACCGCCCTCCGATCCGAGCAAGTCAGCTTTGACCAGTACCCAACAACAGCAGCAGCAGGCGCGCAATCGTAAGGGCTCGCTCAGTGCCGTCATAGACAAATTAAAAAATGCTCAACACTGCACCGACGATGCTATGAGCTCGTCGGGCTCGAATCTCGCCCCAAGCTCCACGACAGGTGGGAGCAGTTCGTCCTCCTCAACGAGCAATCCTACGAGCAAAAATCCACCTGATGCAAAGAATCCAACAGAATATATGGTTAAGCCTAGCTCAGATGGCATGAAGCTCACGATTAACAAAACACGCACGAAAGACCTCAAGTCCAACAACAGTGGCCTCAAGCTCTCGTCTGTGGCTCTAGGTGGCACGAGCGGCTCTGCAGGTGGGCTAACAATTACACCTGTGACGACGCCGGGTAACGTTTCGCCAAAGCTGTTCAGCGGACTAAAGACGGGTGTGATTTCAGGTCCCGTCTCGAGGAAACCACAGGCCCAGACCTCGCCAAAGGTTTTACTTTATTTTCATTCACTGAGAGTGCATTTGAACGAATCGTATAAGAATGATGGTTGGATGATACCAAGTAACTGTTAAAACTTAGAACTAGCTTTACTAACACTAACCATTGTTTTTCTGTGAATGACTGCCGATTAATTGTTAATTCGTAATAGTAACAAGTTCGCTTAGAAATAACTCCATTAACTCTGTGCCATAAAGGTTCGTTCCACCTCTCCGTTAACGTCCAGCAGCGGTATGGGCAGTGGCAAGACGGGTCTCGTTTCCAGTCAAAAACTCTCCAGTGGTGGTCTGAAATCCGGCTCGGGTTCGGGTTTGCTGTCATCATCTTCAGGACTAGCAGGAAAATCTCTGTCAGCGAAGTCCTTCTCATCCACTGGCGGCAGCTCGATGAAACAGAGTTCGATGGCAGCTGAACTTGGCCGTGCGCGTGATAAGGCAAGGTTCAAGACTGCGGGCGATAAATCGTTCATCGGCAAAGGCAGCGATCTACGGAAGTCGAGCCCTTCTACGGTAGAGAGCGATAACGAGAAGGCGTTAAGACAGCATCTAGCTTCAAACATTCTTGCATCATCGATGAGTGGACTATCCAATCTGCCTGGACTCATGGTGGAAGGTCTGATCAAGCAGCTGGACACAAAATTTCAGATCCCAAAGTTGTCAGCGCGGGTTAACGCGGCAGATAACGCCGATAAACGCTCGGTAGACAAAGTTGACTCCGGTTCCAAGTCATCGGACGCTCCTAGTAGGTCTTCACAGATAATATCCAATCCAGTGGTATCGTCCTCCTCTAACGTGCCGAAGCTCGAGGAAGCTCATCCTGCGATGGCGCATGGAGCTTCCAATTCCGTCGTTGGTTACGGTACAGGTAATGCCTCAACATCCAGTTCGGCAGCGAACGCGATGAGCGCTCACGAATCCGACGTACCGACGAACCTATCCATGCAGTCCGATGACAGTCTGCAGATGAAGACAGAGCTGGGCAGCAGCAGGCCATTTTTGAATCCAGGTGGGGAGTCGAGTAAAGAGGGTATCGACCTGGCAGGGAGTAAACATTCCTCGTACCCTATAGGAAGCGACACTACTGGTAACCTTGAGAGCTTGAATCTGGTTACTAAAGGGTCGGAAAAGTACAAATCGTCGGACGACAAGGATCAGCAGCAGCAGCAGCAGCATGCAGTCTTTCACAGAATACCTCATGCCGACAAAAAATCGGTTAGTTACTTTTAATGTTGGATTTGTAATATAATTTATTTTTATTTATAATATAATAACGAACGAATTTTTCAAATGTAGGTGGAATCGAGTATAACAACACCAGCGAGCATAACTCTCACTCCCATACCACCGGTCTCCTCGTCAGCCTCCGCTGGCGGTAGCGGTACGAGTTCTCAAGAAGCGGCTGAAATGCTGCTGGATTTTTCAACGCCGAAGGAATCGGGGGGCGGTGGAGGCAGCGTAAGCAGTCTCCCACTGAAGAGCGCGATGTCCTTCGCGGCGTCGTTGTCGCCGATCAGAAAAAATACGACGCCACCGCCCCCGCCACCTCCACCTCCACTACCACCACCACCACCGCCTTCAGTGTCACCGGCGGTGCTTGCTGCCGTGCCACCATCTGTATCACCGATCTCGAGCTTTCCCCAGAGTCCATCTGTGAGCCTGCACATCGTCAAGAGTCCGGCTCCCTCGCCGAGGGTCATTCCACTGTCCCCACACTCGGCCTCGCCGTGCATTACCGACGACGAACTCATGGACGAGGCGATTGTCGGTGGGTTTCGGATTCCGAATCCTTATTTCGTCGTGTAGAATTGGTTGGTCGTTGTTGTTAGATTGAATTTTTGTTTTTCTTTTATTTATGTCTGGTCGTGAATAGAGTAGATCTAAGTAGTGGAAAATAAGTGTCGCGATTGTGAATGATTTTTATCTTATCAAAACTGAATAATTGATATATTTTTATTTATTCCAGGCTCTTGAAATCGTCAAGCCACAAAGTACAACTGTCGTTCACTATGATTCATTAAGTTGGAAGAAACCGTGATGTTAATGAACCAAATTAAGTAAGAATTATATTTTAATAAAAATTGTATCATTCGACGCTATCTGTATAATATTAGATCGACATATAAATAGTCTTTTTATTTTTGAGATTACAAACTATTTTTGTTAATACACCGATAAACTACAGTTTAAATTTATATTATGCAAGTTTACCAAGAAAACCATTATATAGAAACGGTTCGCGACAGATATGAAAACTATTTAACGGACAATCACTGAAGACGCGTTCGATGTGTCTGCTACGACCGCTACGCCTACAAATGAAATGCCAATGTCCATGACAACACCGCGACATTTAGCAAGTGAGTTGATAATTTATTTTATCAAAACAGTGTAAAATTTCTAAAAATTAATGACAAAATTATCTGTACGAAGCTATATAAAATACAGAATCAATGTATCCATATGCAGTAAATGAAAAACTGCTTCATAGTATACGTAAGAACAGACAAAGATTATACTAAAGCGGGAACAGCATTCCTAGGAAACATTGCAGTACAGCAAGGACGTTATAGCCACTAAGAGAAATAACAAAAACAATATCTACTGTCGTTGTAATATTTGTTGCGAATTTGATGTACTGTTGGATTCTAAGCAAATCGCAGAACTTTTAAAGCCTTATCATTAGAAGGTCGTGAAATGAATGAATACATTTCATTTGTTGAGACTTTCTAATACCAAAGCGATTCGGCATTTTTAAAACAACCACATATTTAAATGAAACTACTACGTATATTTTTTTGCCCAAGTGACTACCTATACTTTAGGAAAATTTATTAGCAAATCACCGTTTTAAAAAATATCGAATCGCTTTGCCTAAAATAGGTACAAATATACGTTTATACAAGTGTAAGAAAATTCGTAATTTAATTTGTATAGAGAAAATATATCGGTATATGTACATAATATACATACATGCATTCATTCATACATATACATAATTACTATTATTATAATTATTATTACATGTTGTTCGATCTTTATCGTTAGATACAATTAAGAGAATAATTGTGTAAATGAAATGCCAACAAATTAGTTTTTTTTCTTTTTTATCAAGATTTTAATAATTATTTATTGTTTGACATCTTGAGGCAGTCTAAAGTATGTATGTACGTAGAATAATTTACAAACATTATTTTCATCATTAAGTATGGAAAATGTTAAAAAAAAAAAATAAAGAAAGATACGTTATAGGTTACTTACGTTAATTACTCCATTATTTGTACAAACCTAAACCTATACAGATTCTAGTTATTATTAATTTAGTGTAATATGTACAAATTCGATTCTAAAATCATCACAAACTTATCAATGAAAACATGGCATGAAAAAATAATGCCAAACTAGATTTGTCTATAAAATACGTTCTTAATTTACTTTCTTAAATGCCTCATAAGTATACCTAAACGTTATTAAAACATCTCAAAGCTTTCGCAATTCAACGATTAACAAGGTTTTGTTATTTTAAAACTCACTCAATATTACTTTCTTTTATCAACATAGAACGCATACGAACTTTTCATCAACTCACAGCTGCTGAAGCGTTAGACTCACTAGTGTGACAGGCCCAACTTCTCGGTAAAAGAAGATCTAAGAGCGGATCGTCATAAGGTAGACAGTGAGCTCTAGCATAATACTCCATCGAATATAGAGAAAACATTATACCGTTTCCGGTAAAGAGACCAAACCATATGAAAATATTGCCGTCCATCTTTGAATAATTCTTCGTAATGAAAACAAGCAGCATACCAAAGCCGCCGAACATGAACATCATCACTGGATAAAAGAATTGGAAAGTAAAGGCGAGGATGTACTCGTGGAAGGCTGCCGAGACCAGGAAAACCGTGAACGTTGCGATGACTTTGTTGTTGAGTGACTCGTACACGTCCTTGTAGATATAGGCATAGAGCCAGTCGTGTACAATGATGTTCCAAGTTCTATAGTAGGCGTCGAACGACGTACAATTCCACCAATCCTGGAGATATAACATATTTTTGTAAGATTGCTCAGCTTATTAGGATAATTTAATTTATGAATTCCACGAACCTTATAAAATAGTCTGTCGGAAAACCTGAGCAGTTCAGCCATACAATTTTGCCAGGTGTGTAATATGGTGTAAAAGCCAAAGAGGAACATTATAAGTCCAGGCAACATCAAGCTAAATATAGTCAGGATAACGGCATGTGGTTCTAAAATTTTTGAGCCGAACTTATCGAAGGGAGGAATGATGAAACGTTCGAACATGAAAGCGACGTAGAATACCACCAGAAGGACTTCCACGAAGTTTGTGAGTACTACTTTCCATTTGATCTCTTTCGTTCTGAAATAGAATCGTTATAGTTATTCCAAATATTTCGATATAATAGGCTAAAAAAATTGTTGGCATTAATTATAGTCAAACCTTGGATATTCGTCTCTATAAACTAACGTCGGGGCAAACAAGAAGTATAAAAACTTGGAAAACCCTGGACAGTCCACCCCTTTATCGTCTTCATCTTTGGCCTTTTGCGCTAAAATTCGAGGCGCAGTGCTCCGAACGAAAGCATACGTTTTCATAAGCATACGGACCTAAATCATAAAATAAAGTATAATTAACTTATCAAAATGTAGAGCAGGCGATTTTTATCGTTTTCTTATCGCGAATGACAGCGGCAAGAACAGTAAAAGAATTGACTACCTGTTCCATGAGAATCAATAAACTGGACGCAGGAGGGTGTTGAATATCTATTAAAAATTTGGCTGGTATTGTGATGAAAGCTAGCTGTTGAGCTATGTGTGCTATCAAGAATAAGTAGTCCCATGCTTTCACTTTAAATGCTGCAATGATACGAAAATACATTATAAAATGAGTTAATTTATTTGTAAAAACTAGTTATCATTTTAAGAAGTGTCTTATACATTTTGGAGAAAATTCTTCACGTTTGTGGGCCCACATAGAGAATCCCAAATATGTGACGAACGTCGAAATCGTCATGAGAATCCAAATAAGAATTGTAATAGATAAGTTTCCAAAACTTCGTATTATTGTCCTTATGCCTACGTGTGTCCTGCAGAACAAAGCATACGTTTAAAAATGAAACTAAACAATAATATTACAATGAATTGAAAATTTGACAGCATGCAGACACAGTTTCAAGTATCATTATTGCACTATAGTTATATTAGAATATAGTTTGTATACTACATTACTCTGTGTAATTAAAAAAGAAAACATCATTCTTTAGGCTCGATACTGAACAAAATACTCGCAAACAAAATACTTTAGATACTTGAATTATTCTTAAAATACATTTCGAATTACGTAACTCAGTCTTGCAGATAGCAAAACAAGATTTAAGATTGTTAAAAATATCAGGACATGTCAATGACAAACGACATCTTTGAATGGAATAAATTTTAGAATATTTACCATTGAGTTAACTCATATAATAATAACTCATATAATCTGTATCAACCAGAAGCCAAATTAAATTAATTACTGGATACAAAGTTTCAATATAATCACGTTTTACATAAAAACAACGAGATACAAGAACATACAATTTACTTGTTACAATAATAATGTCAAGCAAAATCTTCGTTCATGTGAACTCATGATCATGATTATAATAAAACGTTGCCCAATGAAAACGATATATAATACTCACGTTCCAGTCTCTATGAAGTCGTGAACAGCCGTGTTCAAAAAAAGTATCATCAGCATGACGATAAAAATGTTGTAAATTGTCCTAAAGTGACTGATCTCAAACAGATCCGTAAGATACGAGTTTCTCGCAACAAACACCTTGTCTTGCAGTTTACCGCTTCTCCTCGTCGTCCTATTAAAAACAATACATACAGACACATTATACTTTACATTTCTCGTACA
The DNA here is from genome assembly GCA_900474305.1 of Cecidostiba fungosa. Lineage (NCBI taxonomy): Eukaryota > Metazoa > Arthropoda > Insecta > Hymenoptera > Pteromalidae > Cecidostiba > Cecidostiba fungosa. The sequence goes on along the minus strand of UCOJ01000174.1, from coordinate 80,230 downwards.
TTACTGGCAACACAATCGCAGTGAATCACTATAGATACACGAAATCCATTTCCAGGAAAACGCGCAAAGTGCGTCAGTCACAAAATTGTGCATATATAATATAATTTTACCTCTTATCCGGAGTACCATTCGATCCACCGTTTTGCATCTCGGAAGTGCTGGTCCTCAGCTGTCTGACCTCGGACATCATGGCATCCAGGTTCTCGACGACAGACTTGCGCATCTCCTGCGGGAAAATATATTTCGCGATTGAATCAAATGCTCGTCATCTCATCATATGATGCATTTTAAATTTAGCTCTCCGAATGACACAAAGTGATTTGACCTGAAATTCTGGCCTCTCGCTATCTCTCGTAACGATCGTTCAAAGGTTCGCGCATATCGTTATTATCAAAGGTAACCTGCGGTATGCCGACATCGCCATTTCTCATTTTTTCAACGGCAATCGTTTCATCAAATTATACTATCGACAAGTCTTTCAAATAAAATGAATCATTTACCTGCATTCGATCCTGTAACTTGACCAATTTCTCGGCATCCAGCGATGCAACGCTTTTCGACGGGCTACCATCATCAACTGGAAAATATAACAATAATACCGTTTATAGAATACAATAGACGCGACAACACTTATGATTCAATATATATTATGTATTATTATTGTTGGCGTCGTTACATCGTACCACAATGTTCTCTAAATTTTTTTAAATTACTAATAACATACCATCGTCCTTATCAAAACTAGTGGATGACGAGTTCATTATTTCGTGTCGCAGACGGACCTTCGGCGCCTCTTCCTTCATCATCACGTGTTCACCGAATCGCGTGTATATATACAATACAATACACACAAACAAAAATAAAATTATATTTATGTTCTCACATAGGTACGACGACGCGAGATATACAACTTATATTATAAAAACAAGAACTTGCAGAGATCCTTCTGGCGCGAACAGCGCTCGCGTACTAACCAATAGAGAACGACTGGCTCATCTCCTCTATCCGCGCGCGACGTATTTCGTTCTAATCTTTGGGGAGGACTCGAGCTTTCCCCTACTACTATACTTATTACTCCCACTCGATGGTATTATATCTATCTGGTATTTGTGCTTGCGCTTATCTGTCGCGTTCAACCGATCGCCTGTGTAAACATGATTGACGATGGTGAGAAGTATGTATTAGAGGTATACATGATATACTTGGACGATTATTATATCGGTGTGTTACAAAATATACGCGAAAGTTATGTCAGCGTTTTTACAATTTCGCCGTAATTGTATGCGGTGTGTTGGGAAATACGAGCGCGACTCGGTGAGGCGAGCTTATGGAAGGAGTTGCGGCTATTGTTATAACGCTAGTACTTGATGAATATACTTTTTTTCTGGATATCACATTTTGAGCTGGCGGAAAGATTTATCAAAATGAATTTTTTTAATTTATCATTGATACACAAGCTTTCAAAAAGCTTGAACTTGATTGTGACATCATAATAAGCTTGACACCAGTATAATATATCTATTGTTTAAATAAAGAGAATGAAGAGTGTGAAGTAAACAATCGATTGCTGAAATTTATGCACTCGGAGTTCATTCACGTTTTGCAATATCGAATTAATCAATCATGATGATAGTGAAAAATTTCATATCGAGTATAATAGACCTTGTAAATTTCAAAATAAGTTAATTTTTACTCGTCTCCAGCAGCACGATCTTAATCGAGCTTTTAGCGAAAAATTAAACATATGCATTGGCATCCAGTGCATGTAAACACTATTTGTATTTAGTCCAAGTTTCCTGGACCAAGATAAAAGTATTTATTTCAAAACCTCTAGATAACAATTCTATACGTATATATGAAAGTTTTCTTGTAGATGAACTGAAGCATAACTGTGACCTTAGAACTTCGCGCTTTCACTATACAAGATATATTATCATACAGTTAGGTATATGCATAAACGGCACCGATTGAATAATGAGCGACATAAAAGCGCACCGAACACGACCTTGCATCTGATCAAAATTGAACTAAAGTCACGTCGATCTGTAAACAAATCGCACCGAGATTGATAAAAATCTCAAATAATCATGCTGTCACATCGAATCTCAATAACCCCATATCCTGAGTACATGCGTACTCAAGCAAAGTACAATTCAAAAACCACATTCTATAATCGATACAGCGGCTAGCTCGTCCTGATAACGCACAACACGCGTGGCCTCTTTCTCTCAACGATAATAAGAGAACACGCGATTCCCTTTCCCGCCAAGTGCGCTTGCACTCGTTCGACTGCTCTGCGGACACGTGTACTTGCTTAGCTTTCAATTATTATAAAAACGTTTACTCGAGTAAGTACACGTATACGCGTTTATTTGCGTCTACATATTATTACCGATCACGAGTACGAGTGATTCGCGTCGTAAGAGAGAAAGGGTATGTGCTAGTGCACATGCCAGTGACGAGCGGTTATTGCACATCGCTCGAGTGAATCACGCATCGGCGAGCGATTGCTTTGTCGGAAATGCATACATTTTTCTCAGATTCGTCATATCGTCCCATGTCCTCGGTGGACGAGACACGTTGGGAGCAACGTTTTTACGCATTCGAGTTCGTTTTGAGAGTTAATTTTCAGAGAAGATGATCTTGCGATAAGCATAGTCGGTGTTACGCGTCTGGACTTTAGTTATCGCTACGATCTTTGACAATAAGACTTTTTAAAAACGTTCCTCATTTATATATTTCCGATAAAGTACGTCGATAAAAATCGATTGTGCAAAAAAAAAATAATGCAAATCATGAATTGCAACAATGATAAACTCATATGAAAAAGAGCTTCGAAGTTTTAATGCTCCAATTATACTTCATCATTTGTTGCATGACACATACATACATATACTCCTAATTAGAAAATAACAAGGCGGCAAGATGCTGATTATGGACTGCAAAAATAATTATCAACTCGAGTTTGCTCGATTCTTAAGTAAATTATTTATTTCCTTATCTCGTATACGTAATCGCGTTGGGCCGTGTCTATTTACATTTTTTACAATTTGTTTGGTCTTCAGACTGAACTCGCCGACTTCCTGATATCTTGAGCCGAGAGGACGTTCATCATCATCATCAACGGGAGCCGGAATTGTTGAAGTGCGGCGTCGTCTCTGAAGTCTGTATCGACAGACAAAGATTCATCGATAAAATACATTGTAAATTAGAGACACGCCATTAAGATGAAGCATTTGAATGAATGCTGACCTGTGACATTTGATCCATAGGATCTGTATAATTACTCCTCTGGGAGTAACTCGTGGACGTGTGGCTCGTCGGCTGTGCTATGACATTAGTAGACGATTTGTAGCCAGTCACCTAGATAAGCAGATAAAATAAATTGTACTTGGCATAGTGTTAATTACAAAGGAAAGATTACGAGTATATGTACATACATACAGCTGCTTGTTATTTTTACCGCGACAATTTAACTTAATCAGCTCTAGTGCAATCGATCACTCACCGAAACCTCTCTATCTTTCATCGATCTATAACACGACGATCTCTCGATAAAATTACAAAGTACGTCTGCACTAAAGCCCCGGGTATTTGCAAAATTGTACTTATCACGAAAACAAAGCTAATGCAGACAGACAAGAAAAAAACAAACCGAACCTTATCGTTGATTTCTGGGAAAATCGTGCTGAGGTTAAAGTTGGTGAGACTCGTGCCAGACGGATGATGTTGCGTCATAGCCATGGGGTTACTGGTACTCGCTGGAACACCAGCAGCCTGGTTACCACCGGTATTAGAGCTACTGACGGTCGGAGGAGGTGGAGGTGGAGGTAACGTTGATTTAGAGTACGGCTGGTTCTGATACAGTGGATTCGGCGGAGGCAAGAACGTGGATGTGTGGTGGTAGTCGTCCAGTGGCGATGATAGTCCAGGAAAATCGAAGTTCTGAACTGTGGAGGTAGTGCTACTACCGGCGCTCGTTGTCTCCTGCTTTCGTTTAGTCTTCTTTTGCTGGCTGAAGTAAAGCCGTTTGTCGCTGCAGTTCTGATGCTTGTAGGGCTGGTGATGATGGTGATGATGGTGGTGACTCTTCACTCCGTCAGTCATGTTAGTCAGCAAAGGAGTTGTTATGGAGGTGGTGGAAACGTTGGGTGGCAGCAAGAAGTTGTTGCTCTCGAGATAGTCAGGCGTATTCTCGTGCAAAGACATCATGTAGTTAGCCGAACTGTTGGACATGTTGGTGATGAAGTTCGAAGTCGGATAGATGTTCGCATTGGACGAGTAGGCGTACGAGTGGTTGAAGTTCTGATTCATCACCTGGCCGTAACCAGAACCTGCCTCGTCCACGTTCGGAAAGTAGTTAATCGACATAGGATCCGAGCTCAGACTACTGGAAAACTTATTCTGCGTATAGTTACTCGAAGAGTACTTCGGCAGATTCTTCTCCGGGTGACTGCTGCTATCCGTGTTGTTGGTCCCAATCAGAGCCTCGGCTGTGTAATTGCTCTTGCAGTTCCTACTCCTCCACTGAGCATCATTACTCTGCTGGTTATACTTTTGCTGTTGTTGCTGTTGTTGTTGCTGCTGTTGCTGCTGCTGTTGATAGTTGGTGTCCCCGAAACCAGAAGCAGCAGAGCTGGTCTTAGGCTCTTCATGCTGTCGATGAATATGATCGTTAGTCGAGTTAGCCGACTGCTTCTGCCGCATATCCATCTGTCTTTTGGCACTGGCCCTCGGACTACTGCTACTCTTCCTCTGTTTCCTCGAAGGTGGCTGTTGTTGCTGCTGCTGCGGCTGTTGATGATGCTGAGGATGATGGTGACTCCCGTGATGATGGTTACCAGTATTATGCGTTTGTTGTTGCTGGTTCTTGTCTACCTTCTCGTGATCCACCAGTTGACTGACCGACAGGAAGGGCATCCCGTGCGAATTGTGCTGCTGTGAATTTTGCGAATTGACGATACCCTGATAGTCTCTACTGCCCACGTTAGTCTCTTTACTCTTCAACGGTTCCTTGCCAATTTCGGTGTTACTCGTCCTGATTGGCATCTGCCCGAACAAAAAGTTCTGCTTGTCAGAAACGTTAGGGGTTCCTAACGCCAAGTCTCCCACGAGCGTCGGCATAGTCGACGTTTCCACAGTCTTCAAATTTTGATTTTGTTCGGTACTCTGGGATAAATTCTTCGACGGTGACCAGGAGAACGTCTGCTCCTCTGGATAATACGTCGTGTCCACGTTCCTCTTGGTGTCACTCTGCAATACCGGTATATTCGGGAACGTCGGCGTGGACATGTCATAATTATTGTAAAACTGGTGATTCCCATTGGTTTGGTTGTAACCAGATGTTTGTGAGAATATGTTGTTCTGGCAGAAATCGAGCTCCTTGCCAATCGGCGGCAGTATTATATCACCAATGTTAGAGTTGTGCTTAATCTCGGGAGTCATCATCCAATTGACCGGCGGCCTCATCGCGTGCTCCGATTTCGCTTTAGATTGAGGCTGGTGCTGCTGCTGTTGTTGCTGCTGCTGCTGCACGTGCTGCTTGTTATTGTTATTACCGTTTGTGTTATTACTGTTGTTAGTGTAGATCGTGTTCTCCTGTTGGAGACTGGAGGTCGGCACTTGCGTTGTCGATTGGTACTTGGAGTGGATCTGTTGGGGCTTGTTGTCCGAGGCGTACTTGTAACTGGTGCTGGGGTATATCTCGTGGCTGTTGGAGTATCTGGGCTGGACGTTGGTTGAATCAGAGCTGAAGTTCGTGGAGGTGTGAGTCTCGTAGTCAGGTAACATGTAGTTGGGCTTATCAGATTTTAGAGGCTGCAGCTGCTGGTTCGAGTTGGAGGTTTTGGAGTTGGACGTTTGATGAGTTTGTTGGTTCTGCTGATTCTGCTGCTGATTGTGCTGCTGATTGTGCTGGAGATGAGGAGCTAGGTCCAAACTGCTGGAGTAATTGTTCTGCATGTAGTCGATGTCCATTGGGTATTTGTACTTGTTCTTGTTCTCCGGAGGGAATTTGTAATCAGAATTGGAGACTGAAGGCTGATTGTGGGCACGAGTTGATTTCTGCAGAGGAGGATTCCGAGAGTCGAGCTGAGAAAGTCGCATTGTCCTCGATTTAAGCGGATCGTTGTATGATCTCTTCTGGTTGTCTATGGGCAGTTTGTTCTTAGATTTGTCGAAACTCGGCATCTGAGAATCAATCGTGGAGTAAGTCGATTGGGTTAAGGTATTGTTCTTGGATTTGTCAAAGCTCGGCATCTGAGAATCAACTGCAGAGTAAGTCGGCTGGGTCAAGGTATTGTTCTTGGATTTGTCGAAACTCGGCATCTGAGAATCGACTGCAGAGTAACTCGGCTGACTCAAAGTATTATTCTTGGATTTATCGAAACTCGGCATCTGAGAATCAACTGCAGAATAAGTCGGCTGGGTCAAAGTATTGTTCTTAGATTTATCAAAACTTGGTATCTGAGAATCAACCGTAGAGTAAGTCGGCTGGCTCAAAGTATTGTTCTTGGATTTGTCGAAGCTTGGTATCTGAGAATCAACTGTAGAGTAAGTCGGTTGAGTTAATGTATTGTTCTTGGATTTTTCGAAGTTCGGCATCTGAGAATCGACCGTAGTGTACGACGGCTGAGTCAGTACATTATTTTTGGACTTGTCGAAGTTCGGCATTTGTGAATGAACTATAGAGTAAGTCGGCTGGGTCAAGGTATTGTTCTTGGACTTGTCAAAGCTCGGCATCTGAGAATCAAGCGTAGTGTACGACGACTGGGTCAAATTATTATTCTTGGATTTGTCAAAGTTCGGCATCTGAGAATGAACTGTAGAGTAAGTCGGCTGAGTCATTGTATTGTTCTTGGATTTGTCAAAGCTCGGCATCTGAGAATCAACCGTAGTGTATGGCGGCTGATTCAGTACATTATTTTTGGACTTGTCAAAGCTGGGCATCTGAGAATCAACTGCAGAGTAAGTTGGCTGAGTCATTGTATTGTTCTTGGATTTGTCAAAGCTCGGCATCTGAGAATCAACCGTAGTGTACGATGTCTGGGTCAATGCATTATTTTTAGACTTGTCAAAGCTCGGCATCTGAGAATCAACTGTAGAGTAAGTCGACTGAGTCATTGTATTGTTCTTGGATTTGTCAAAGTTCGGCATCTGAGAATCGACTGCAGAGTAAGTCGTCTGAGTCAAGGTATTATTCTTGGATTTTTCAAAGTTTGGCATTTGTGAATCAACTGTAGAGTAGGTCGACTGAGTCACGGTATTGGATAGCGAAGCATTTTCTTTAGGCAAAGGAAGATAATTGTAGTTCTCGCAGATGTTCTTCGAGATGTCAGTCGACACCGGAGTCTGATCGTACTGTGGAAAGTTGTTGTTACTACTGAGTGGCGAGAAAGTCGTCCAAGACAATATGCTGAAGTTCGAAGTGTTATTCGCGACAGTAGTGGTCGATCTCGCCAGATTGTTCTCCTCAAAGTTCGTCGTAACGATGTAAGACGCCTCAGTTTGTTGCGAGAATACATTGGATCTACTTGAAACAGCGGTTTTCTGTACTGAAGTACTCGGCTGTGAAGAGACGTTCATCACCTTTTTATTTATCTTGTTGTTGCAAGGTCCTATGTACGAATTCGTATTTGGAATTTCGTTGGGCTTCTTCTGATAAAGAGCAATTGTGTCTGGATTTGTCGGAGGTGGAGCTTTGCTTTCGAGGTTTTTGATGGAGTGGAAATTATTGGATGTCACGTTTTGATTATTCTGGATGGGAACCTTAGATGTTTTCTCCTGATTTATAGGAATTTGAATATTTTTATTTAAAGACTCGTTATTCGTTCCAATAGGTGGATTACTGCCGAACGAGTTGTCCTTGTTACGAGACGAGTACTCATTACTACGTTCCGTAAAAGCTTCCATTGGGCAAATCTGAAGCTTGCAAAGATCTCTGTCAGTTGGGAAACTATACTGACTACTGTTACGATCGACGCTTTCTTTAATGCAGTTATTAGATACGGAAGTCTGGCACTCTTGTGTCACATACTGCGATACTGAATTGTACTTGCTCGAAGTTTCTGTAAGCATTGTATTCGTAGACAACGACGTGGTCGAGATGTACTTGTTTAAAATTTCGTTTGCCATAGAACTTGATATGGAAGTCAGGGACATGTCCTTTGAGTAACTGAACGTCGATTGAGATTTGTTTTCTAGCGAGTAATTTTGAACACTATTGCCGATCGATCTGTCGATGTTATCTGGAATTACAGACGACTGATCCCTGTTTGTCAAAGTGTTGTTAACGTTGGAGTTTTCGCTTGAATTCGTCGGATTGTTTTGTTGTATTTGCATAGAACTATTCGTTTCGACATTGAGTTGCCTGTTGATCTGTTCAGAAGAAACAGGAATGATCTTGTAAGATTCCGTAATGGTCTGACTACTAATGACTCTCGGGAGAGTTTTAGCTGGAGCTACTACCGATGTCGAACTGGTTATAGCCGTTATGGTCTCAGTCGAAGATTTTATTTGAGACGGTTCGCTTATTCCAGTGGATTCTGCCGTTTCCAAATTATCATTTCCCGAGCTTCTCGTATTGATCTTGAAATTGTTCGGTTCTATTGCTCCGATTTGCAGTAGCATCGGTGGCGTTTGACTGCTGTACTTGAAATCATCCTTCATTTCGTCGTCCAGTACTTCCGTCTTGCCAGTCAGTGATGAGACAATTGGGAAAGCCATCAAGAAGGCAGCTGTAGGAGATATCGACTCTGAATTATTTGAGCTTGATGGTACTTGAAGAGATGCAAATATGTCGTTTGATAAGTCGGAGTGTAGAGAATCAGTTTTATGGTTTATAGGGACAAAACTATTGCTTGGACTATAAGAGATTGTCTTTAATAAATTTTGATCCTCTTTAACATTATTTTTGGATTTCAAAGATTCATCCTCTGTCGTGACCTTGATAGAAGGCGACGTCGATGTTGGTGGTATAGAATGAATTTTGTCTTCTGAACCCTGAAGCTTCATTGTAGTGTTTGTATCCAAGTTTAAGAAAATCTTGTTATTTTCAGGTTGCTGTTCGTCTATCATTTCATTTTGAGCATTTGATTGCAACATATTGTCAAGTCTAGTTTCAATACTGCAGCTTTGATTAGCGTCGTTCGTGAGAATCATATTGTCGTTAATGACACAGTTAGATGCTAATTGTATATTCGTTTTCTCAATATCAGTAGTTTTATCATCCTTATTTTCAGTTTTAATTTCTTTGGGTTCACTAATACTTTTTGCTTCGTCTAGAACTTTTTCTGAAAAATGAACTTGTTGTGTATGGTCTGTCATGTTTTTTGTGATACTTAATAACTCTTTTTCTGATGATGAAACCGAAGTATTAGAATTGTTCAAATTGGTTGCTTTCTCATCCATAGAAAATTCGTTTTGTGAATCTGGTTTCTCCTCTGCTAATTTGTCGTTGTTTAACACGATTTTATTCGAGTCATTTATTAAGTTATCACATTTTTGTTCTTCGCGTTTTTCATTTGAATTATCAACGGTTGAATAAGAAGAATCTTCTCCAATTTTACTTATAACTTGTTTCATATTTTCAATTGACTTACAAGTTACTGTATCATTCAAAATTATATTTGTTTCTATTTGTAAATTTTTAACTTGATTTTCACTTTCAACAGATTTTTTCTTCTTAGCCTCTACTATTTCATTTAAATTAGATTTCGAATTCCGTTTTAAAGGTTTATTTACAGATGATTTCGTTTTCAAATTGTCATTTTTATCATCTTTAGAATTTTGAGAATCCTTTTGAGTTTCTGCATTAGCTGATCGACTAGTTTTTGTTGCTTTTGAAGCATTTTTCCCTTTAGTGTGCTTATCAACTGGAGATGATCCTTTGGTTTCACCTTTAGAATCAGACTTTTCTTTACGAATTGCAGGAATGGGAACTTTGTACGTCATAGTAGTTTCAGTAACTTCTTTGATTTTAGGTAAAATTCCTTTAGTACCACCAATTTTAGTTGAGTTCACAATGGTCTTGACATTTTTCGTCCAGTCTTTAGGATTTATCAACATATTGGTTTGAATATTTGGCACAGTATTCAGAGTTACAGTATTCATTGTTTGCATTGTACTAACTGTCTGAAAATGATTGGTTTGCAAGGGTTGCACAACAATCATTTGACCCTGTTGCGCATTATTCAAAATAATAGGATTTGTTGGATGAGTCTGAGCATTCACAATGATGTTTGGTGTTACATTACATTGCATCGGTGTCACCATGGGCACTATTTTACCACCTGACAAGACATATGTGCCAGCTGCAAGACTATTGACATCTGTGGTGCCTTTAGTTTTTTTTGCTTTTGGAGCAACTTTCTTTTTTCTCTTTACTTTCTTATGATTTTCTGATAAAAAGTAAAATTAAATAATTGATTAGTGATATTCTTATTTCTCAATGATAAAAATATGAACCTAATAGTAGTACTTACTGATATCTGGTTTCGTTGGAGATGATTCAACTGATGTAATAGAAAGCGCTAATTCTTCATTAGATGTGGATGATTTTTCTCTTTTCTCACTCGTATCACTAGAGCCACTATTAGCATGATTTTCTTGATCCTCAATAGTACATTTAGATTTCTCTGGGAAACACTTCTTTCGGATGGGTTGCTTTTTAGCCCTCTTCACCTTGACTGCTTTCTTTTTTAAATTTACTCTTAGACTAGCTGTACTCTTCTCTTTTTTCTTCTCCCCGCCTTCACCTGAGTACAAGTAATAAATTTTAATTTACTTACTTTATATAAAAACTAGTATTCTGAATAGTATCTTACTTGTTTCAACTTTCTCAGCAATTTGAGATCCAGGAACAACATTAATTTTGTTCGACCACTTAAGTGGTGATATTTTTTCCAGAGCAGGCTCTGCTGGCACAGTGATTCCTGCATCTTTCAACAGATCAGAAAGTAACTGTGTCCTAGAAATAAGTTGTGCTACCAGCTTCTTTAATCGAGCCAACTCCTCCTCTGTAAATACAGAAGAAAATAAGTAAATTGTGTAAACATTTTTCAGAATCTCAGCACAATACTCACTGTGAGCATCCGATGCTTTGGCATACAACAATTCATCCGTACGATTATGAAGGTCCTTGATATGCTTGGAAGCATGAACAAGGATGTCAATTTTATTCCGCTTTCGTCCTTCCAAATGAGGTGGCAATAGATCGGATAAGTTTTTGAAGTATCCATTCATGCGATTTCTTCTGTCTCTTTCCCATGTTTTGGCTTTTCTGAAATTCCAAACATAATTTCAACAACCATGATTCTCCCAACAATAAATCGACGCTCATAATAAGCAATAACTCACGTATTTTCCTTTCGAGGCATAATAAATCTACCCTTTTTTCAACATTCTCATCCTTATCATTTTAGGATTCCGAATTTACCCGAGAATCTCACATTCTTCTCGAGGATGCTGCAGAGAACAAGTTACACAACTGTCCCGTGCAATGTTTGTTTAAAAAAACAGCTGTTCTAGGCTCGCTTAAATAGCTGCTTATTATTTTGGCTGTTTTTAAAGGTCTGACAGATGAAAAAAAAGTGGGTTTCTGTTGTAAAAAGTAGGAATAAACACTTGAATATTGAAGACACTGTCGTAACAATTAGATACAAGTACGAAAATGGACAAAATATAAGTTTAACGGGCGATACGGCGATAAACAAGTAATTAAAGTTAACCTCAAATCGGTCAGATAATCTATCGGACTATGACTGTAGTATCATAGTACTTATCAAGATCAAGAAACCCCGACAACCCCTGACCAGCCCCCGACTATAACCAGAGTACAACCCGACTATACCTCTAGGGACTTTTCAAGTTACATAGGAATTTCTTTCCCAGATAAGATAAACCTGCACTCGAAACAAGTTTATTCGCACCGTTCTAATAAAGCTAGGAATTCATCTGAAAGCTCGGTAGATAACGAGATAAACGAATTCAAAGTGGCGCCGAAATGCATCTGTCGCTATCTGATACACCCCCAACCCCCAATGCAAGATAACCACTGTGCAAGCAAACAGAACAACGAACGCACCTACTCGTCTTTTAATATTTAAAGAGCAAGCTGCAAGAAAAATGCATAGGTAGTTTTCGACCACCGCGCTAAAAAATAAAAAAAAGAGGTCCACTCTAACGATCGATAAATCAATGAAGTAATTTCTTTTACTACCATAATTAACCCAGTCTGAGAAAAGCAGTAAAAAAAAGTGTGCAGAGCCCCCCTAGTGTAATTACACTCCCACTCCCCAGTGCGCGCACAATCAAGATTGATACCCACCCCTAGTCGTTACCTCCCCCCCTTTATCTCGAACTGCACCTGCATCAGTAGTAGCAGCAGCAGCTATTGCGCGATCATCATCATCATCATAATATCTCCCCGTACACATCAATGTGTGCGCGCGAGAGTCGCTCGGCTGCCGCTTGGCTGTACCGTAGATAATCTGAGAGTGCACAGTGTTATACACAGCTGCAAGTGTAACGAGAGCGACGTAGGTTGTACATAATATAGGAAAAATCTCTTCGCGAGGGGGCTGCTGCATGTCGCGAGTCGAGCCCGTGAAAACACACGAAAATGGCGGAACAAGGTGAAAGGAATCAATTGCCGCCCGGCTGGGAATGTAGATACGACGGCAGAAGCGGACGAGCGTAAGTTTTTTTTTGTCTTCTAATCTCTTTTTAAGCTGAGTTTGTTAATTGGAAAGTATAGGCGAGGGTAATCTCGTTAAGGGGTTGCGTCAATGTCGCGGTTGATTGGAGCGCGAGACGGGCTTCGTTGAATATAGCTTTTGGTGAATATAACGATATGCTGTTGCTTTCGCAGGTACTTTATAAATCACTTCAATCGCTCGACGACATGGGAAGATCCAAGAGTTCGATACTGGCAGTACGCACAGTATATACAGTCGCAGAATTCAACTACTCCGAGCTCTGGGACAACTGATCATCCCAGCGAATCCATTCCCTTACAGGTCAGTAAGGCTTCTGTTTTTAGATCGGGGATTTATTTTACTGTTGGGATAGCGTTCTTTTTTGTGCTTGCTGAGTGAATAGTGTGCTTTCTTTCGTTTTGTGCATGAATGCTGTACTTATACTACTTACATTTCTTTTCCTCTTTTCTGATCAACCTACTATGATGACTGATTCAAGATTCAGATAAGACATGGAGTTTTAGTTCTGCTAAATACTTACATCATGAATTTAATTGAAGTTTAAGCTTGGCTTTGATTTACTTTTTGTTTTGTATATTACAACGAAATATATCAATTTTCTCAAAGTTCAAAATTATATAATATTTAAAATTTCAAAGCATAAATGACTTTAAACTTTTTTAAAAACACTCTCTTTGAATACTTCTGACATTTGCACGCTGCGTTTCTCTGGACTGTTATCGAATAACATGATGACAGATGAGTGGAAATACGTCAGCAGGGCATATAGTTTATTCCGGAGCTCACAGAGCTCCACAAGTCTATCCAACTCCTTCGCCTTATCGTAATCCACAGCCTGCATTTTTACCTCCAAGTTTGCAGGTAGGTCATGTGCCATCTCTGTGAAACGACTAAACCTGATTTCTCTAACTTGAATTTTCCATGTAATGTTTGAGCTAGAAAGGTGCTTGTCAAAATAGTAAGAAATATTAATATTTTTTAATCATCTTATAGGACTTGAAGACTCCACTGTCCACTACACGATCTGTGAGCAACATGACAAATAGATTTGGCGATATGACAATTGGATCTCCTACCCCAATGAGGAACTTAGAGTCTAGTTTCATTCAAAATAATGATGTGGAATTGCAAGTTGCCACAATCAATGCTATGTTTCCTACAGTATCCGATACACATATTCGACTGCTACTGAAGAAGTAAGTTCCAATGATGTGACAAAAAAATGCTTAAAACAAAATTGATTTTACAGAGATGAAGCTTATACTGCGATTTTTTCTAATCTGTCTCTTAACAACTTAACTGCTTCCACAATACTAATGCTTCAATTCTTACCATTATTTTTCTGTTAACGTGTTTAACAATGCAAAATTAACAATTTGAATTTTGAGCTTTCTGTCAGAAATAGCACATTGTAACTCAGGAATGGGTAATTTTTTAATTTTAGCATAAGTAATTCAGTATATCTAACAAGCATATCGGTGTAATTAACAGAATTCTTTTGTATATAAATAATTAGAGAATTTTGTTTACGTCATTTCAATTGAAATGAACCCATCCCTGACAGAAGTTCAAGTGCTAAGTTCCCAGCCAATCTCTTTCAGATACCATAACAGGCCAGCTTTGGTTGTGAGCGCTCTACAAGTCGAGAAGAATCCACTATGTCAGCCAGGACCTTGTACGCCGATTGGCGTGCACTCCAACTACGCAATACCGAGATGGCGACTTCCAGCACACGCTATTCACGCAGCTCTTACACTGAGTCCACCCCGGGGCGTAAGGCCGGCCCCACATTCCCCAAAAATGAAACTTAGGTTCATGCCATTATTAACAGTGTCAAAACCTATATTTGGATGCTAGATGTTGATATTCCATATCTTTGTATGAATGAAAGAAAAATAGGGAAAGACAGAAAAACAGGAGATGTTTTCTGATACGCGAAATTCGAGTAAAGTATTAGTCTGTTAAAAAAAAGGGGAACTCATTCATACATTGGTAAATTTATAGTGAATTTTGTTATACCTACTATTTGATCTTATTGTATTTTCATTTTCAAAAACGAAGTTTCTAGTACTCTTTTATTATTCAAGAAAATTTTCAAATACTTTTTGATTTGAAAGACATTACAGCTATAGATATATCTTCTGTGAGCATGTAAAATGTCAGAAAATATTTTTTGGTATTAAAAAATTTGTGTATTTAAAATATATAAATCGCCAAATACTAAGAAAAGTAAATTATCTTAGTCCTTAGGTATTTGGTGTGCATATATAGTAAAATTAATGCATTATTAGTAAAGCTCGAATAGGTTTTGTATTGTTGCATGTTTATCCCTCAGTCTAAAGAATATGAAAAAAACCGTTCAATTTTTCTTTTATTCATTATTTACAAAGTCCACATAAACACTCAACACTGCTGCTTATCACAGAAAAGTTCGTCAAATGTGACAATGATTGTATTGCACTGAATATAAATATTATCAAGTGTTTAACTACAACTATTTACTATTAAAGTGAAACTGATAATTTAAATAATATTATTAACAATAATATAAAGTTAGACCAGAAAATAAAAAAAAAACACAAAGTTTGAATTCAATGAACTATAAGTGCAATAAATTACTTTGAATAAGTTAGTTTTACCCAAGTCTAAACTAACAAGAAACACATACATGTAGTTATTTTTATGTTGATTTATTACATATTTTATTTTTACCCCAATCTTTTTCAGTTACATCCTGGTTTTCAGTACCTTTGATGTTGAGTCGCATCAGTTACTCAAAACGTAGATAGGTTAGTTGTATCCTTATGTTGTTAAAGAATGTACATTTCTGTGAATAGAAAATTATCTAATAATTACTTTTATTACCTCTGAAGATAAACTCTTTATTTCCTAACGCACGCATTCTTCACTTTTGCACAAGCTTGCTGACTTTTATGTAAGAGTAGTTGAAATGTACAGTATATTCTTAATATTATTACGAAAAATATAACTATGTTGTTACCATTTCAATATTCTAAATTACTTGTATTGTTATTGTAGCATATATGGAAATGAATTTTATTGAAAAAGGTCATTAATTTTTAATACTTTGTGCAGGTACCTGAAAAATGTATTTCCTAAGGTAGACGAATACACACTGCTTGATACTCTAGAACAATGCGACAACAATGTTCAAAAAGCAACAGATAAACTGCTTGAGCTGGGCTATGAAAAGCGCAGCCCTACTGCACCATCAAGAGCATCTATTAAGAAAAAAGAAGAAGAGGAAAAAGTGAGTGCAGGAGATACAAAATATAGTTTTTAGAATGGACTGTTGAACTAATATATTGTCTTTTTTTAGATGCATATTCCTCCGCCAGCTCCGACACCACCACCACGTATGAAAAGTTTAGAAGAAAAAAACAAAAGTAAGTTGGTTGTATCAAATTTGGGACTGACTTTTCTGTTTACTATGGTAGGTTCGTTCTAATCTGATCTATATATTTGTTTAGTGAAACTGCGTTTAATGGAAAAATTCAAAGAAGTGCCAGAGAAAGTAATTTTATTGGCTATGGATAGTGTAGATTATGATGAAGAGCGAGCAGCGCATATTTTAGATATTATGATTGCAGAAGAAGCCATTAAACCGTTAAATACGTCCAGTAGTCAAAGGTAACTATTAATGATTCATCAATTAAGAATTTTATAATAATAGATTGAAATATAACTAATCTATAACTTTACTTTTGCAGTAGTAACAGAAGTGATGACAGAAAAGACAGCCCTCCAATAGCAGAACCACTTAAATTAAGTGCTTCTCCAATTAAGAGAATGACAAAGGAATCTGATGAAAAGTCTAAGCGACCCAAGAATAAAAGCGAAGTACCAAAGTAGGTTAAATACTAAAAATAACAAATTTTTATCGATTTTATTTCCTAAGCTACGTTATTTTTATACCGTTTATAACATACTTAAAAATTGAGCTTATTCATATTCGCGACCAACTTTTATTTATATATTTATTTATTTATTTATTTATTTATTTATAAATCAACGGACTAAAAGCCATTTAAATACAAGATCCATACAAAAGTAAAACCAATAACAACGTATTAAAATTAAATATACCAGTGAGACAGTCAATTCGAGTAGTTAACTAAATTTAATAATTTTTCTTGACATTTCTTTACTATAATATTTACTAAAATTTTAGAGTTTCACGTGGAACGAGCACTGCAGAAGATGATGATTATAAATCGATTTACTTAACAAGGCCAATGGGTCCAAATACAGACTTACCCAAAGGAGCAAACAATGATCTACTCCTGTAAGTATTTTGTTTTAAATTTATTTTCTATGAAATGTAAACACTATAAAGAGAATATAAACATATTGGTAACATATTTCAGGCCTGATTACGCTCCTTGGTCTGGACCAGATCCAACTCTGTTAACGAAAAATACACAAAGTAGAACATTCGCCTTAGGACGAAATCCAAGCTTAGTTAGTGGTAGTTGTAATCTTGCAAAGGGTCCGAATTCAGAACTTTGCAAAGGTCCGTTACGAGGATTAGCGCAGGGTTCCATTTATTCACAAAGGAATGCTACCAACACGGAAAGCCGTGGAAAATGAAATATGTGTAGTTGTTTCTTCTAAATGGTTTATACCTTTATTCTTAATTTCGCAAGTTGAATGATTTATTGCTGTCTGATTTTTCGTTAGTGTTCATAATCAGCATTGTTACTTAGTTCAGATTTCGTTGATTTTTTTTTTATTTTTTCTAATTATTCCAATTGAACTTATAGTTGTATCAAAGAGATCAATGGAACAGTATTATTGTAAGTTGTGATTTTGAAATTAAAAATTTCATAGGTATTCTTAAATGTAACAGGGAAGAGTGAATTTTACTTCCTACATGATCTGATGGACAGGCAATCAGTACTTGTACTATTCATTCTTCATTTGAATGATAGTTTTGTACGTGTCAGGGTATTCAGCAAGAAAATTCTTCTATTCATTCCCATTTATCTCGTTAAGATTTTGTTAAACTTAAGATAAAATGTTTTGTAAAATGCTTTTTGAGAAGTATTTATTGTTCTACAATTCTTAACTTAAGTAAGAATATATTAAAAATTATTATTATCATTATTATTAACGTTATTATAATTTTGTTGATTTGTTCTGTTATTTAATTATATCTCTATATAAAGAATTTTCTTGCATGAAAATTGAAAACATTGCAGCAGAAGATTGACTTTATCTTTGCTGTCAAATGTTATAATAATGTAGTCTTAGTTCTTGAATAGTAGGCAAAAATGTAACTGAAAAGTTATGTGCAATAGATAGATATAGTAATTTTTGCCAACTAATAAAAGATCTACATAGCTTATCTGTTTTTCAATGTAAAAAGGCACTTCTTACTTCTCGCAACTCGATGCTAACTCGCAAATCATATTTCCTTTCTATTTTAATGATTACTAATAATAACAATAACTCTGATAGATTATAGTCTTAGACATAAAATTTAAGTAATCTCAATCAGTATTAAGCGAGCGTGTAAATGCTAATTCACTAGCAGCGTCCATTCAACGCTTATTAAACATCATACACATAGAAAATGCGAGTTTAGATATATATACAGAACGAAGTTAGCTGCGCGCATTACAAGGAAATAGTTACTTTGATATAACAAGCTAAATATAACATAATGCTGTAAACACGCAAATGGTGTAAGGCATATTAGGAAAAAATTGCAAAATTCTTCAGTGAACTCGATATTGTTATTTCGCTCCTTCATAATGAAGGTGTACACTCTTTCTGAAACGTCCACATTTTGTATATTTTAAATCTTTTTCATCTGTAATTATTAAATAATCAAAATACGAAATTAAACATGCGAGTTTATTGAAGAAATTGAATTATGGATGTATAAGTGGAGCTTTACTTGAAAAAAAAACTAATATTTTTAAATATTTTTCCTTTAAAACATATTTAGTTGAAATTTCATAATTATCTTTACCCAAAAAGTATTATTAAATTGACAATGTACTATTCTAAATCGTAGATATATAGAGTATAACTCAGATTTTTTTGTATATTTATTGGGTGATTAAAGAACTTTTCCTTTTACAAAATAATCTAGAGACAGGTCTCTTTAAATGATAAAAAGTAAGTAAAGCTGAACTTATACATGTTGTTTGTACATCGAGTACAGGCGTATTTTCGTATAGCTTCATCCAAAATAATCCTGCCTTTAAAGTAAAGCTAAAATATGTGAATACAGAATTAATAACAGATAGGCTGTGGTTGTCAAGATAGTTGAGAGCTATTTTTATAGCTTTTTAACTTTCAAAGTAACTAAGGCGAATGAAAATAATATATTTTGACTACATTTTAAAATAAAAACTTGGAAATGTAATGGGTCTTAAGTATCCACTAAAAATTGTCAGATGTGTAAATTGTATTGAGTAAAATTGTAAGTAATGGATGATTACATCTTAATCAATGCTAATTTTTAACAAGTATTTACTTATACATACACTTTTTAACTTTAGTCTTTTTATTATTAAACATGTAAGATCATTAGCCAAATAATTGTTTTTATCTACTTGGAAACATTATGTTGTAACATGTGTAAGTGATTATAGTAGTTATATAATTATATGTATTACTTTGATAAGGAATTTATTTAGAGTATGAAATTGTTTTTAATTTGCTTTGAAAATTCAGTTTAAAGCAAGTTTTCCATTTTCTACTGATTTTATCAATGTAGTTAAATAAGAATAATGATAGTTGAATCAGTTTATAAGTTTGACTGACTTAATTTTCATATCATGTTCATTGGAACCTTTGTCCAACTGAGTAATTTCAATGTGTTTTTTCTATATTTATAATTATTAATATATGTAATTGACGTTTGCACTGTTTAAAACAGATGGATGAGCATTTTGATTGTTATGCCCAGTTGTACGTTAATGAAGCTAATAGATAGCTTTAAATACTCAGCCAAACTCGACTTAATTAATTAGCCAGTGCAATGTACATTCCATAATTATAAAAAAGTATTTTTAATTATATTTATGAGACAGTAAGAATACAAAAAAAAACAAAATATATTTAGGTATACCCTAGTTTAGCTGGATTTTAACAATAGTTAACGATGATAGCGCCTCAAATATGTAGAAATGGCACCTGGAAATAAACAATTTCAAATAAAACTGTATTATCTAAACAATTATGTACTTCGTCCTGAAAAAGAAAATGTCAATCGTTCTGCATTTGGTAGCAATAAATATAATATTAAAGGTCTAAAAATTACCCAACAAAGTATCCGTTACAAAACTGTATCTTACTGTACCTATACATATCTGTGCAATAAATTTACCCTCCAAAAGAAAAAAAAAAGTTTTCTTATTTTATACGACTCCTCATAATTAATAAATTGTAATTAAATTATATTTCAAGAAACTTTTATTTTATTTATTTTACATATGCATTGCTCACATATTGATATTTTCCTATAAATTTAATATACATCTTTTAAAGTGTTCTTCAAATAACAAAATTAAAATAGTTTTATTTGATTTCACAACATATAAATTATCACTAAGGTTAAACAATTTTAAAGTTCTTTATAAATTGTGCACATCAAACTAAGTGAGAAACATGATAGTAATCACCAACTCATGACATATATACATTTCATACATGGTTATGCTTAATTCTATATAAAAAGCTATACTTATTTTTACAACAATTACATAATTAAAATTTTAATGAATGTATACAAGTGAGTTGGATGTATGAATCAAAAAATAATGTATGTTTTAGATGATGACTTGAATTTTACTTTTTAACTGTCGGATGTTTACTTTAAAGTATTTTAAATGCTTAAAGAACGTTTAATTCATCAAATACATTTTTAAATAATATGATTGGTAAATACAGTAAAAAAATAAATATTCTTCAAAAACATAAGTTTATAGAAAAAAAAAAAAAAAAAAATTGTATACTAATAGAAATAAATTGTAAACTACACATTTCTAAAGATTCTACAATTTTCTTATTTGACTTTTTGGCATAGAATTATATGTATGTTGATTGCTATCTATTATGGTAATAAGAATAATTTTCATTATTTCTAGTAAAATTAAGTGATAAACCCGTTCTTGTAAAATTTATATGAAATTTCAAAAATCCTATATGATTAAATATTAAGTTAATCATGTCTAAACTTCATCTTCATTGAGAAGCATGTTAGGTATTCCATCACTGATTGGAAACTTTCTTCCTGACTCTGGACAGAGTAATTCTCCATTGATTATTTCAACTTCGAGCAGTGCATGGTGCATTTTTCTAAGAAATTCTTCGTTCTTAGCGCAATCGTCAGTCAGCTGTGGAGGTAAATCGCCTGCATGTCCCACCTGTAATATAATTCATTTTAATTATTTTCTCACGTTCAATACTTTCTTTAAATTAATCAAATAATATTTATGCTCACACTTTCAGCAGCTTTGTAAAATGCATTATAATCAAGTTTTGGAATGATCCTAGCAATAAATTCTGCGTTGTAGTCAACCTCGGATATTTTTACTTCTTTTGCCTGCGCAACACCAAAATTTCAATTGTTAATGACAATTGCAACGCAAAAATCAATGAATTCTTGACAATAGAAAAGCTCTTACCTCAATTCCTAGAGGATAACCAACTGTAACCCCTTTCAGACATTTAGATGTCAGCATATTATGCGTTAAAAGTTTCATTGTGTTTTTTATTGATACAAAAATGATGTTGGTTGTCTATAAATATTTATACCACTCTGCTGGTTGACAAAGAGGTTACCGTTCTAGGTTAGCGCACGCACAGGAACGCAATAACGGGAACGCACGAGGGAGAACACAAACTTGTCAGTTCTCTGCGAATTATTTTCTATTCTAAGGCAAAGATCGTTTAATTTTTTAATAATTTTTTAAGAAATTGTAAACAAATATTCAGTATATTCTCGTGTACTGAATACCGTACTGGGTACTACCAGACTACCACCAAACCACGACGCGCACCACCACCGGGCCGACTTTACCGAGAAAATCTACTGAACGACGAAGAAAAAAAATATGAACACCGGGTGATGGCAGCACGTGTCTAATTCATTGCCAAGCAAGAAGTAAAATGTAAATACAATCTGTATACATCTCAGTATTGTTGTTGTTAGTAGTTTTCAGTCTTGGAGCCTTGGAGCGCGAATTGACAATCCTTATTTTAAGAACAAAAAAAGGAAACGACAGACTTAAGATTCTTGACTTGCTTGTCAGGTTCAGTCTTGTATTAAGTATGGATTATTTATTTGAAGATTGGAATAATCAATATGTGAAATTAACTAGAGGTAAAAGTTATATTTATTAAAGATTATTTATATTATACAAAGATATACAGTTGTTTTTTAATTACATGTATTTTTATGTAGATATTAGGAATGAATAAATTCATTCTAAATTTTTTACAACGATGATAAAGAAAAAAAAATGAACGATTCTGAAAATGAGATACATATATCAACACCAGAACGAAAAAGAGCATATATACAACGTTGGCTCCTGGAAAATCCACATGGCACTGCACACTTTGATTCAGAATCAAACGAACGAACACCTCCTAATTCACCGAAACATCAAGAAAGATGTACAGCTTCTTTTGTGCATCCTTTATCACCAGTGTTAGCTCAAAAACCTTCAACATCATGTATAATAACAAAATCACCAATATTAGGTGGGAAACGATTGGCTTCCTCACCTATTATTGGTGGGAGAAGAAGATCCATCAAAAGAATTAAAGTCGCTAAAAAATTAGACACAAGATTTACCAAAGAAAGCACAAGCTCTGATTCAAAATTACAGACAATATTACAATCAAAGACACATACAGACTCCCGAAATCACAGTAAGCTTTTCTTTATATAATGAAATTCAGTTCTAAGGAATTGTTTATTAACTTTTCAATATTGCAGGTAATGAAGACATTTTTGAAAACAACACTACAGTGGCTTCAACAGTGAAAGCTAATGAATCTGATTTAAACTTTACATTTGACAATTCCAATTCAACAAAACAAAATAATATTAAAACGAACAAAGGGTTTAGGATGGTTAGAAAACCTTTAGATGACACTATCTCACAGTTGATTGAATCTACGTCTAGCACTCAAGATACAAGTACTGGAAACACTGAACAAAATATACAGGAAGCCAGCAGTGACACTGACAAGACAATAAGCGATCTTATAGAAGACATAAGTACACAAGTAGTTTTAGTAACGCCTGAAATATGCAATGAGATCTCAATATCACAAAAAATTTCAAATCCATCTTCAAGTCCCTCACCTAAATCTGAAACTGATGTTCATATATCAGAAACTACTGCAGCTGAGATAAACACAAATTTCCATTCATTGCAGGCAGGTACTCCTACTGATCAAATTGATACTGTCAGTACTCTGGATTCTAAAATAGATTTTGGAAAAACATCGTATATTTTGCAACACGTGACTGAGAAATCAAAAAGGAAGAAGACTTATCAAAAGTAAATTTTTTAATATTACACACAATTCAAATTTAATTTTAATAATACAATTTATTCAAAACTGTTTTACAGGGGAGGATTGTTAGATACATTGTTGACAACAATGGCAAAAGAAAAGTCAAATGTAAATCTTCTGAGGCACCAAGTCTGCAGAAAAACAACACAAATGTGTAGTGACAAACCATTCGTTCTTCTTCAAATTGTAGAACACATGCCAACGATAAATGACTTCCAATTATTAAAGTGTATATTGATTGAAGATTCAACGGATCTCTTAAGTGGTCTGTTAAAAGGGAATCGATTTATAAGTGTGATAAATGTACCTGAAATCTCTTGTATAGTTAATACTAATGAGAAACCAGTATTGAAGGTTTATGAACCTTGGACAATTATGGATCCTAATCAACTAATTTTACACATAACTAGATTTATTGCAATTCCATCGAATTCTAAAAACTGTAGCCTTGTTAATGGAAGTCTATTTAAAAAGGATTTAAAAACTGTTCGAGAATTTCATTGTCCTTGTATAGACGAAAACAGTCTTTCTAACAAATGTGAAATCAAATTTCACGATTGTTCTTATAATATGGTTAAAACAGTTTTCAGTTATCTGAATAAGTGATGATATATTTTATGTTTTGTTATAAATGTTTACTACTTAAATATTTATTTTACCAAGTAATAAAAAATACAAAACTTGCAAAGGCAATCTACTTATTTCATTATTTGTCTTTCAAATTTTACCTGCAGAACCGCACTGCATAGATGTCGCGATTCGGATAGGTAGATTTCTGTTTTATTGACAGAACGTTCCTTCGAAAAAACCTGATGATTTCATACAACTCCTTCAGTTTGTCAGATTAGATTGTGCTATTTTATGTGAACAAAATACGTACACGTATATTCTGGGCGAGGGCGAGGACATACAAAGAAATGTTTTTTTGACTGCTACGTGAAAAATATTGAATTGTGCCATTGTTTGGAAAAATAAAAAGTGTAAGTTTAGAACATTGTTATCAAATGTTCTTTGTTTATCGATCTACGTCAATTTCTTACGAAATATTTCAGCAAGTGTTGATATTAGGATATTATTATTGACAAGTAGTTGTTTGTCGCGAATCAACAATTAAGTGGCATAAATTGTAAATTGGATCAAATTAAGATATATGAGATATATGCGCAAAACCTAACCTATCTGATAATCAATTCCACTTGTGATTTTTTCCCAGAAAATGTCAATCAATCAAGATCGTCCGGAACTTTATGAAGAAGTCAAGCTGTACAAAAATGCCAGAGAACGTGAAAAGTACGATAACCAAGCTGACTTGTATGCTGTTGTAAATACTCTGCAACATTTGGAAAAAGCTTACATTAGAGATTGCGTTACACCCAAGGAATACACAGCAGCTTGCAGTAAATTGTTGGTACAGTACAGAGCTGCTTTTAAACAGGTAAACAAATAATAACTATCAAATAATCAAACAACTGAAATCCTTTTAATTCTAAATTGGTGTAATAAAATTTTATCCTTTGTAACAAGGTTCAAAGCGATCAATTTCCCACGATCGATGCTTTTGCCAGAGCGTTCAGGCTGGACTGTCCAGCTGCTCTGGAGAGAATAAAGGAAGATAGACCTATTACTATCAAGGATGACAAAGGCAACACATCTAAATGCATAGCAGACATTGTCTCATTGTTCATTACAATCATGGACAAGTTACGGTTAGAGATTAAAGCTATGGACCAACTCCATCCAGATCTCAGAGATCTTATGGACACCATGAACCGACTCAGTATATTACCCAGTGATTTTGATGGAAAACAAAAAGTTGCGGAGTGGCTCCAGACTCTCAACAATATGTCAGCCTCTGACGAACTCTCGGATACTCAAGTCAGGCAATTGATATTTGATCTGGAAACATCCTACAATGCCTTCAACAAAGTACTCCACAATTCTTAATTTCCAAGAAGAAAGTAAGAAACAACGAAACATGGATTATTCAAAAGCACAAAATTTCTTTTACAAAACGATTTTATAAGAGTAAATTTTGCTTGGGTAAACATGTTCTTTTGTACACTTCAATTCCTTAAGTAATAGGTGATAAATGTTACTTGTGTTTTTATTTAACTTTTTAATTACTTTACATGAGTATCATTTTTTATGTAAGAATCATGTGTATAATTATTTTTATATCTAATTGCTTATAAATTATTATCCTCCTATGTTCTATTAATAACTTACTTGTTAACAGAAGCAAATTTGTATCAGAACATATTTTTCTGCAATTTGTAAATTAAACTAGGTAATTGTTAAATAAATGAAAAAGGTTGAATCAATAGAACATTCGTTTGATTGGCAAGCAGCACATGAGTATTGTGCAATCAATTCTAGTAATTGAAGTTTTTTTACGTTAAAGTTTTGACTCTGGTATTTTCTGACACAAATAATGTACTATATAAAGCGAACAAGTTATAATTTTAAATTATCGTCGCAATAAATATAGCGTGAATTCAAGCAAACTTCATTTGCAAACTATTATGTAACATTGAAATATATATGAATATAACTAATTTTATAAAGTCGCATATTATTCGTCCTTTATTTACGTAATCGTACCAAAAAATCGCAGCGTCTGCGTGCGATTGTTCGAATAAATTAAGCAGCATGAGAATACATGACTGCTGGTTTTTAAAATTGCCGTATTCTTATATTACGGACGTTATAAGATATATAATTTTTCTGGGATCGGCGACGCGGAAACGCGCGCATGACGTCGATTAGTATTACATATATTTTTCCTAAAGTGAATTGTATTTGTAGTACATGCATATATGCGCATACTTGTCAATAGACTTTAAAAAACTATTTAAAGCTGGTATTCAAATTCAAGCGACAGAGCGTAAATGTAATTTCAATATTTTAACTAAAAACGTTATTGTCACAGGAAACATCTATATATATTCTGTTCCAAGAGTGATTTAAAAATTTCTAAACTTAATATATTTTCGAAAAACTCTTTCATGTGTAGCTCTCGCCATAAAGAAAAAAAAACGACACACCGGCATCCGCGTCGCCGCAAGCAGCCCAAACTAAAATTACTTCCGAAACCCCTTGAAAACCTCTGGTTCATTTCAGCGTGTCGCGCAAATATACACCGCCGCGCGCGCGCGCGAAACTATATATCTCTGCTCCCAAACACCCCAACATGCACTCTCTGTATACGTATATACTTTGCAGAAACGGGCAAAAAGCCTACAACAACCTCTCACTATATACAACACAGTAGTGTATATAGAATAGTAGGTAGTAGAGGACGCGCTGGGTCCCGGCGACCGCGCGCGCGAATATTTATAGCGGCGGCAATGCTCTTTCTCTCTCCTGTCTCTCTCTCTCTCAGTTCGTTCTCAGTTCAGTCGCACACACAGAGTCAGTAGTAGGTAGTTCGCGGAGGAGAGTCAGTATAGCCGATGCCGCCGCGGTGGTGCTGCAGCGCGCGTCTTCCAACGACTGCTGCAGACGGCTTTAATGCGTCCGCCGTCATGAGCAGGCGACGACGATGCGATCATGCAATCCGAGGATGATCGCCGCCGGCGGTTGTTGTTCTTCTTACCTTTTCGTCCTTATTCTGGGAATCGTTGTCGCGACGGCTTCTTCTGCAGAAGACACAAAGCCGGTGAGTATATATCCTTTTTAGTTCCTGTCCTCTACGTTTGGTGTGTGCCGTACTGAGGAGACGGCGGACTCCTCTCTTTTTTTTACACGATCTTTTTGTGACAGTGCGCTGTGTGTTCTAATTAATGTATGTAATAGGTACTAATGCCGATTTTGCTCGGAATTTTTCGGCTTATCTTATCTAAACAATATTATATCTGTGTATTAAACCCGCAATAACAAGTAAAAACACTTAGTATTTATATAGCATCTTCGAGTTAAATAAAACGATATCGGATATATAAATATAACACAAACTTGCGATTCGCTCTCTTTCGAGCTTTGCAGAAATCGGCGCGCTTTTTTCCCATAATCAGGATCATATCCTGCCACCCGCATGCAGCAGCAGCAGCTTCTCTCAATTTCTTCCTTTTCTCCTCCCGCAGCGAGCTATTGTCTCTGAGCAGCTTCAACGAAGAGAGAGAGAGAGAGAGAACACGTTGGGAGGTATATATACGGGGCGCGCAGATGTGCGACACACGGGGCACACAGGGTATATAAGCGGAGAGGCTACTCCGAATTCCGAAAGCGGCGGCGGCTGCAGACACCGAGGCATGCGCTTGAGAGAGAGAGAGAGTGCATTATATATATACGTGTATGTGTGTGTGTGTGTGACTGTCTTCTACTCCTTTCGAGTCGACTACCTTTATGCTGTTGGCCGGTTGCTTTTCTTTCCTGGCACGTGCGGAGGATTATTATTATTATTATCGAGATTTTATTTTCTGATGGAGGGGAGTTTTTGAATCGTTGACAGGGGGTTATTGACTTTTTCGTTCTCCGAGTTTGCGAGATTTGATTTTTTTTTTTTTGAACGTTATAATAAAAGGGCAATAAATATAATATAGTTTCGATCTGAAGAGCGAGTCTTTGAGATTAACACGGAGATAATATTTATTGTCGTAAATCAAGTTAACCGGGAATGATAGTTCGTATCGATAGTTATTATTCATAAACTCGCGGCTTGACCCTTACATAATTGTATAAAAGTTATTTTCGAGTGATTTGACCTGGATGAGGCAACTATATAACACGGCGAAGGCTTTATGGGTACGGAAAGTAAAAGAAAAATATATTCAGTTCAAACCGCCTTTTCAGCTCTCGATAATTTACGCGCATTTAGCCGATCGAACAATCGATTCGTTGAGCAACTGTCGCGCGCGGATGTAATTAAAGTCGACTCTCTGTGTGTACGTGTGTCCTCTCTTTCGGGATGCGCTTTGAGTAACGATAAAAAGAATGACTAATTCGTAATCACTTTTTTTTTGGGAGGACGTTCGAGAGCACGTTTGCTGTGCATTCTTGATTTATCTGTGAAGGAAATGTCATTTTAAATTTGTTTTTGAAGTACTTAGCGCTTCGATATTATCAATTTGAATATCAGCGTTAATCAGTGCGGATGAAGTGTGTCTATTTATATCGCGTCGAAGCAAAAAACTTTTGAATGTCAGAATGCATTAATGATAAATGTATATGTGCACGCGCTGCTGATATAAGATCTTTTGCTTATAAAAACATCATCCATATTTTTAATTGCAGCGTTTTTAAGACTTTGTCGCCTTGTAACGGCATCTAGTTACGAAAATAATCTTAATTGCCAGTGACTCAATAGAAACTCTTCTTTTTTTTGTTTACAGAATCTTGACAAGACACATGCTTTGGATCACCGATTGCCGCAAGTTCACAAGCATCAGCAGAGACGGAAATCGGGCAAGTTTTCATTGAGAAACGGTGTGTTACTGTACAACGTATTATAAACATTTCTTTTATAGCAAAAAAGTAAAGTATATATTATTAATTTAATTTCAGATTCAGCTGCGTTAGTCGGATTTACAAGCTCGAGCGACTGGTCGTTGTCCGACAGATACTGCTCTCAAAACCGAGTCAAGAAATGTCGCGCGAAGAAGAAATCCGGCAACACACTCATACGAGTGAGTGTAATCGAGCACAACGCACATACTCTGATAAAATTGTTTCGAATACGAATATATCAGTGCTAAAGTAAACATTTCACAGGAGGAACGAGTCTGCAGTCACGAAGGTGCAGGACGACGACCAAGATGCAAACAGCATCAGCAGCGAGCAGCTCGTCGGAAAAATCGAAATTTCCACGTTGTACAGGTGCGTTGCTGAAATGTGTATACATAAAAACGAAATGAATATTGACGAGAAGCAAATTTTAAGTGAGATAACGGACTTGTTACATAGATACCTGAAGGTGCTAAACCACGCCACGGACGGGGGAAGGAGCATGAAGAGGAGGATGATTGGTTTACGGGCCACTACGGCAAGTGGAGCAAGTGGTCGCCTTGTACGAAGTCTTGTACGACGCAACGCCATAGGTATATGTACAATGCAAAAATTAGATATGACGCTCAAAACAATTCTTGTTCGAGTGATTAATAACGCTTCTAAATAGATGGTGCAGAATACCAGGTCTTTGCTGGAAAGATGTGATTCGTCAAAGTGCCTATTGTTATGTCGAAGGAAGCTATTGTCAAAGATGGATTCGACGAAAAATACGCGACAATAACTACGAAGATTTTAGTAATGGTATATATAATGCTTTGTGACGCAATTGGCAATAGATTGAAAAACACTGATTATTCGATGATTAATTAACGTCCGATTTGTTTACAGATTTAATAGTAGATAAGTATGATCTCAATGTAAACGGTATTGAGAATTCGACGGCCGGCGAGGCAAGCAACTGGAAGTGCGGAGTCTCGAAGAAGAATACGAGACTGTCGTATTTCACAAGAATCATCGGCGGACGTCCCACCGTTCCCGGTAGCTGGCCCTGGCAAGTTGCCGTTTTAAATAGATATGGAGTGAGTTATCATTGTATTTACGAGGATCTTTGAATGAATCAAACTCGCTGAGAGTTTTGACGAAAATCGATTAATTTATGCCGAATATGCAAAACATGACTAACGCTATGTCTTCCAGGAAGCCTTTTGCGGAGGTACTCTGGTCTCTCCGCGTTGGGTACTTACCGCAGCGCACTGCGTGCGGAAGCGACTGTCCGTGCGTATTGGAGAATACAACCTTTATATTAAGGAAGGCTCTGAAATAGAATTAAGAGTATGACTAATAGCATCTACATCAAAACACGAGAATAATATTTGGGATTTACTAAAATTTCTTTACTCTTTTAGGTAGACTACTCGGTAACTCATCCACGATATAATGCTCATACTGTTGACAATGACATTGCTTTACTCCATCTACCAATAACATTAACTCCTTCGGATTCGAGGGGTATCGCTTGTCTTCCGGCACCCTGGCAAGAGTTGCCTTCGGATCAGCTGTGCACAATTATTGGTTGGGGCAAGGCTAATGCCTCCCATGAGGTTGGAACGGACGTGCTTCATGAAGCTAGGGTATTTGTCAAGCTTTTCTATAACAAATGTGATGTAAAAAAAGCTAAAGTTAACTAGAGAATTAATTTGTCATTTGCGTGAATTTGCAGATACCAATAGTTTCTGACGACATGTGCAGAAGCGTCTACATCGATTACAAAATCACCAGCAACATGTTTTGCGCTGGTTACCGACGGGGAAGAATGGACTCGTGCGCTGGCGACAGTGGTGGTCCGTTGCTCTGTAAGGATCCTCAGAAGAGCGATCACCCGTGGACAATTTTCGGAATAACTAGTTTTGGTGAAGGCTGTGGAAAGCGTGGAAAATACGGGATCTACGCGCGTTTGTCAAATTACGTGCACTGGATAGCTAAAGTCATCAAGCAGACAGACGCTTATACGATTTGAAGTTTTCGAACTGTTGTGTACAATTTTGTGTCTTATAACGCGTGAACATACTAGCAACTTTGCAATGCTAGTAGATAGCACTAAGCAAATAAACATGCGAACGTTTTATAAATATTTATTTATTTTTCTTATATAATAAACCGAACTCAGTGTTATATTTGAGAAGACGCTAGTTTATTGGGCATTGAAAAGTTGCTCCTCTATATTTTTGTGAATCTTAACGACCTATAATGGACCAATTAACTTACGAAGCCAAATTTAACTGTAATAACTCGAACATTTGCTCTTACAATGGAACGCGCATGACCACTATTTTTTGTATGTAATTTTATCAGAAATATAGTAACTTTGAAACAACTCTTAGAATACATTGTACTGTGAGACATCGTATAGGATCGAGGCAGCGACAGGTACTAGGAGAGTTTCCTAATTAGTGTAATTTACAGTCACTTGATTAATTATCTTTAATTACTTAATACTTATATTTAAGTTTTAATAGTACAATAAAAAAAATTGATAAACGAATTGTAATCATAAAAATTCAATGTAGAGAACATGCTTCTAGAAGAAATCTGCTGCGGTGTCGCCTATGTCGGATAGATCGAGCTTAATTTTATTAGCCCTCGATTGCCGCATCAGATGGACCAGGTCCTGACATAGAGAGACACGAACCCACCGGTGCGATAAACGTGAAGAGTATTTTTTTGTCTCCAAACTTCTCGCATTCAAAGCTGTTTTCCGGATTCCTCATCTTTAACCATATAGATCTTACGAGTAAACGTTGATAAGTTGTCGCTGTGTGCCTGTGTGCATCAGTTGAATTTGCACTTGGAAAAGTCCATCTCCGGATGCTGTTCCATGAACCTGCGCAGAAAAGAAAATCGTGAATGTAGGCGTGAATCGCTTTGTTATCGTTCGGTCGGAACGCGATTTGACTCACTTTTTGATAACATCTTGCTTCTTTTGTTCGTCGGACGTAGGCAGGCCAAGTTCCTTCTGGCGCTGATCGTACATCATTTTCTCGACGAGTCCTCTCGTCTCACCGTCCAAGTCTGATAACTTGCTCGGCTCGGGATTCACCTTCTTTGTGCTGATCTCGGGGTCGCTCGTTACTACGTTGGCCCACCATTGCATCTTGTTGACCTGAAATTCACAATCGCGTTTAATTAATCGATTTTCTCGTTTAATTAAATTTTGCAGATAGAAAGTTAGATCTCACCTTTTCTAAATTGATGAGCAGAGTCTTGCCATCCTCGATGACCCAGGTGGATTCTTCGAGTTTGACCTCGTAGGGAAAATCGCCATCAATAATGGGAGGCTGACCCTTGACACCGCATGTCAGGTGTTTCTTCGTTATCGACACTTTGACGTCCTTTGGCCGGGCGCTGAAGTTGATTTTCAGCGGTACCTTTATCTGCAAATCAAACAACGACATTTTTATACCACAATTTCAAAGACACAGTCGTATCAAAGTAATTATCATCAGTTCAAAAGCGAGCTAATCTCTCAATCTTCCAGCTCGATGACCGACTATATACCGACCACCAAAAAAAAGCGAAAAGGAGCAGTACACTCGTCGCGACACAAGTGGCTTCGATCGAATTAGCCACGATCGATCGCTTCTCGCTCCAATTCTCACCGACCTCCGTTGTTCCTGCCGATCTCTCTCTCCACAGAAACAAACAAAAAAAAAGTTCGAGTCCTTCCTCCCGTAATCGCTTATCATTACGATCCTTCCGCTGCGTATCCGCAGATGCCTCAAAGCAAATCTCGGAGAAAAAGAATCGATTCCTCGGAAACACCTCGAGCATAATAGCACAGAGAAAGAGCGGAATCGGATTCGCTCGTAGCCGCTTATTACGAAGATTATAAACGATAAGTGCTCGGGTATAATCGGAAATTTCGAAAGAGTCTATGTGTTTTGTTCTTCCTTCTTTTTCATTTTTTTGCTTCGGCACAAGTGTATATAGGTGTATATACACAAAGACCGCCTTCAGAGTGTATTATATGTATATATGTGTGTGGCACAGAGTCAAAGAGGTGTATACCAAGTGGAAGGCAGCGGTGCATGGAAACGGATCATGGCTATACGCTGGCTCTGTCTTTCTCGCGCGCCTTCTTCCTCTTCGGTCTCTTTTCATCGGGCACTAAATTCATAGGATTCAGTCTTGTACTATGAATGGTTTTATCTGAACTTTGAATCGAGTCTCTTAATTACTTAGTGAATTAAAAATCTTTTTTGTACGACATTGAAAAATATTAAAACAATGATGAAACAGCCGAAAATGCATTGCACGCAATATCATTACCGTCGAATTCACCGGAACCATCGTGTTGGTAACATACGCAAGATGAACCAAAAATCGCGTAAGAAGCTCGTCGATTGCGATTACCGAAATTACGTATGAGACCCGATGGTCATTGATATATAGATGTGACGTGAGTCACCCGGGATTTCAAACTATCGACTGTCGTGCGAACTGTCACGTCATAATGACCCCGCGACGAATTTCTCTGAAATCCTTCCCTTCGAGTCGTCCTTTTTCAGTCGATCTCAATGAATGAGCTGCACATCGCGAAAGAATTTTTAGTTGCGTCAGTGCAGCAGCGTTATACGTTTAACGAGATATATAATTTTGTAACTATTAACGTAAGGCCGCGAGCACAGCTGTATATACAAGTGCGGCTAACTGTTAAAAGGTTATTAAACGCTCAATTAATCGGCGAGCAAAAAATCGTTATGTACAATATATAGATTCTAAACAAAATGTTATACCTATAAAATGCACTGCAAAAACGGCAACCGGGATGATCGTCGCAAAAAAAGGAGAAAGTAATAAAAAGCAACAAGAGTATACCCATAAATCCCAGCTCGTCGGTAGAATAAAAAAATCGGTGAAATTCCGGGCGTCGATCGTGTGTCCGCAAAAATTGTTATCATTATATATTAGCGAGTCTCTCTCTGTCTATACTGCGGGTCAAAGAACGGCCTTGCCCCCACCCTCGATCACGTCCTCGACGACGACGATGCTTCTCGATCGACCGGCTCTGATGTGTATATATCTATTCATCTATTCGAACGTGAATCGGCAGCTAACTAACTTATATAGGTGATCTCTCGGCGGGTAATTTTTTAATTGGCTGAGATTGAGAGGAAGCTGGTATTTACGAGGATTGGAATAATTGGAGCGATTGACGATGATTATTACACGGTTGCAATTACAATTATAACGATGTAGATACTGTTTTGCTGTTGTGCAAATTGAATGTACGGTTGTTAGGTAAATTTTACGAGCGCGCGTAAAATCAGCTGTGCGTGATTAAAAATTTTGATATATTTGAATTTTACAAAATATTGTATTAAGGATAAAGACGCGCGGCTACTGGAGGAAAGTGGCTTGTTAGTTGATGCAAATATAGTCTATAATAAACACGGCTAAAGTGCGCTATATGTCTATATAATACACGCGTGTATGCAAAGGTGCGTCGATGTCAAGGTCCCAAAAGGATGAGCAGAGCTCGCGCGCGAAGCCTTTAATACAAAGATTCATTGGATTATTCACGTATATGTTACAAGGCTGTTCAACTTGGCTACTACCATACGGTATACACATATACGCATATATATATACACGTGTATAATCGGCTGATTATTGTTAATTTCTCTGCGCGGGATATTGTGAGCAGTGCTTCGCACTTCCTTCCGTATAATTTTCTTTCTTTAATAGTTTATCGCTATCAGGGGCACGCGAGCGAAGGAAAAAAATTTTCAGCGGCGGCGGCGCAGAAGGAAATCATTAGGTTTATATTCCTTATATTTTTTTTTCTGCAATAAAGGAGCGCGTTGGCGACGCATGCGTTGGCTTTATGCAATCGGTACGCGCGTGCATGTTCTGTATAAATTAGTTTTTTTTTTTTTCTAGATTTTCATGCGCGGCGAGAAACAATGTTTCGATCGCTCGTAATTATTTCGACATGTATATTTTACGCTTTAAATGCTAATTGGAGATTGATAATTATTAATTAGACCAAAGTTGCTTGTGCATAGAGTGTGTAAAAGCTAGAAGCTACTTTTTTGCATTCTTCGACGACATTCGAAATGAATATAAAAACTTTATAGAATATATAAAAAAATTGAAAAAATATCGATGTATAAAAGCAGTTCTGCAAAAACGAGCATTTCTCAACTCGCATAATATAACATATCGTCGCTCCTAACGAAAACTAATACATTTCAGAAATTAAATACCTATTTTAAATTTGCATTTTAAACGCGCCATTTTAACAAAAATTCAATGATGGTACCACAAGTCAATAAGGCCATAAATAAATTTATATTATATTTAAGAGCTCTGAAAATGTAGATTTTAAAAAGGCTATTTTTCAAATGTCTAATAGTTTTCGTTACGAACGACGATATCGCACTGCGCACTAATCAAACATTTATAAAAATGGATTTTCATCAATGACAAGTTCGATCCATATAAATACACTTCAAACAAAGCATATATACCCCGAGACCTGCGTGTTTGCACATCCATTGTCCGATGAAATCTAATAAGTCTCATTAGCAAGAAGAAGTATAGAGGTGCTTGTCCCCGGTGGTCCGACGGTTATAGTCGAAAAAAAAAGTTCAGCCAGTATATAGCCAAGGACGTTCTCGGCCTTGGAACTAGTCCGATATATCCGAGTAGTCTCGCGCGGCTGAGTCGATGGAGAGAAGAAAATTAAAAAAACTATTAAGAAAACAGAGACCAATGAAAACAAACGAAAATGAGAGAAAGAGAGGATGTGAGCTGCGGCCTCATGTTTTTCGGGGATATTATATATTATAGCCAGGTAGAAACAAGGGCGGTGATGCTGGACTTCTCTCGAGGTTCCTTTGTATGGACGTTGATGCTGGTGGATTGATTTTGTAGCGTGAAATTCAATTTTTTTTTGCGACGTTGACATTGTGAAATTTTTGTCCTGATGAATGAATCGACGATATTGTTTATTGAAAGTTTCATGGTTTCACGGTTTCATTATTTTAAAATTAATACACTGATGAGAAAAATGACTCAAGAAAAATTATTATATTAGGAATAATGTAGTAATTCTTATCAGGTCATTTTTCTCAATTGCATAAAAATAAAATTAATAGATAAACGAATCAAACCCCGAAAAAGTCGATAACCCCCAAAACATAAAATAAAAATCTACGCGAGCGCGATGACCCGCACGTAGACCCGAAATCGATTTCGCAAAACGTAATAAAGCACCTAAAGACGTCACACACATGTGTACCTTTACAAAACGCAGGGGAAGTGCCGAAAGTTCAGGAATTCGATTCAATGTCACGAGTGACCGAAAACCGAAGCGAGTCATCCTCTATATACTATATACTGCTCGAGTATACTACCCACACTAGTGGCGACTATATGTGACTTTGTGACTTTTTCGGCTGGTCAGTCACGGCCGTTCATCGACTGAAGCCGAGAGACGACGACGAGCGCAATAACACATTATACGTATTCAGTTGATGCCGCTTACATAATTTCGTTGGCAGTGATGTGCGCGTCCAACTTCGTAAGTGAGTTTGGCTCCGACGACTCGTTGAACAGTTTGTACTGCACTTGTTACGCGTCGACGACGACTGAAATATATGCTAATTGTGCAGAGCTTGTTGTGTATTCTGTTTAATGCGGTGTATACGTTTTGAGGTTTAAGGATGATGTATATACTTTTTGCTGAATTTCCATACAAGTTTTGATGGAAATTAATAAATGTTTACTGGTAGAAAAGAAAACTAAATGTTGCTAATTTTGAAATTCACCAACATATAATCAGCCTAGAAATAGTTGACTGTTCTATCAAGAATCGTTAATATATATGAAATACCATCAAAAACCACTTGAGAATTAAATCTTCGAAGAAATTCGCACGACACTCGACGCATAAAAAATCTTACAGCGATGTAACAGAGATCCTCAAAGTTATTCATCAGTTTCGATCATCTTCACATAAAAGAATAACCGCACGGCACCAGTATGCACATCACCGCAACAATAACTATAATACCCTATCGCTCTGATAAATCCATAATCCAGTACTGTCTATCGCTCAGATTCGAGACTACCTACAGTGATATTATGAATAAAAAAAAAAAATTTGTCGGCGTCGGTGGTCGTCGCGTCGCCGGTTCTTGAGGTCGAAGCCTTCTTAGAAAGAGCGAGAGAGGATAATAACGACAATGAATCGTATTACCTTGAAAACGCACAATTAATGCCTGTAATTTTCACACAGCCGCCGAGCGGCGGCTCATAATAATTTACGCGTCCTTAAGACTATAGCATGTGTACAGCTGGACGAGTAGCTTAGTTGTTGTAGGCGCATAGCGCACGATTTGCCGCGGTTTCACCTGTGCGCGCCGGTTAGGATAGCTCATTAGCTCGATGCCTTTTTTTTCGCTAATTAATGTCGCCGGAGGTTGTGTATGTATGTATATATTTATCGTCAATATTTGTCTACGCCTTGTATGGTTATTGCGAATTTGAAACTAGCGAGCGAGGTTTGGAAAAGTTTTGCTGAGGAAGTATGTTTTTTATTTGGATGCGAAGAATGTCTAATTCTCGAGTCAATAAGGATAGTTTTCGAAATTTGTTATAGATGACGAACTTTTTTTCAGACAAGGTTTATTATACATTTTTTTTTTAATTCAACGTGTTTATATTACTCTATTCATAAACAGAATACGTTCTTCTTCAAAAACCGAAAATTCTCAAGTACACCGCTGGGACTCCCGTCAACACATGCATCCTTCCATTCGCCAAAACAACCCAGCAGACATTCCCCAATTACAATTCCACGTGCAACACTGCCTCATATTTTTTTTTCCGCGTATGTCGCAAATGCATAGGAAGCGATCCAGCAGCTAAATCCGTGCACGAAATAACGAACACAACACCTCTACCTGCAAAGTGTGAACTCGAGGCGTGAGTCTCTCTATAATACACCAGCACTACTCAATCGCGCACTGGGACAAGGTTGCCAGGGGCCCATAACCATCGGGGCTAACGGCGCGAGTATATAGCGACTCGCCTCGCGAGTTTACAATGCCTCCTCCTATGTTATATACCGGCCATTCCGATTCACCTTTGATTTCTCGAGGCCTCCACCCGTCTCTCTCTCTTTCTCATCGCTCATCTATATAGGCGTGTATATACACGCACGATATGCGAGCAATGCAAAGCTGCGTGTGTGTCCCCACCCGCGCGACGAGCTTTCCCCTCTATAATCTTACTCGACGATCTGCCCATGACAGGACTTTTGGGACTCGTATACTCTGTGTGTTTAATTCATTATTGTAGTCCAGACGGAGTAGGTGTGCGCGTAGTCTATTCCCGATTTATGCGAAACACAGTAGTGCGACGGTTGTTGTTTCATCTTTTTTTTTCTTCTGCTTTGGAAAAATTATAGCTATTATACTCAGGAATTTAAGGCTGTCTGGCTGTCTCAAGTACGTTTGTTTGTATTATACGAGATGCGAGGAGGTGCAAAAAATTTTAATTTCCCGACACTTATAACTAATCGATTTTTGCCACTTGGCGCGGTCTAGAAT
The DNA here is from genome assembly GCA_900474305.1 of Cecidostiba fungosa. Taxonomy (NCBI): domain Eukaryota; kingdom Metazoa; phylum Arthropoda; class Insecta; order Hymenoptera; family Pteromalidae; genus Cecidostiba; species Cecidostiba fungosa. The sequence continues at coordinate 41,883 of UCOJ01000174.1, read as the reverse complement.
CGCGAGCTTTTTGTTCTTGTTGTTGTTGTAGAGATGAGTTTTTTGTCGGTATATATGAGAGTGACATTTGTAAATGCTGTGTGTGTGCCATTGCTTATTTGTTTTTTTCTTTTTTTATACGTTTTTTGAGACGATGTCTAAATGGAAATTATTATTCTAGCTTCAGATGTGCGATCCGTTATATACCGAGAAGAATCCAGAGTTTTAACTACACCAGGAGGGAATAGTGCTTCGCATATTAAAATCACCTTCGCTTTTGGGACTGTCCACTGATCAAACTATGCTGGTAAGTGTATAGAACGTGAAACAATTTTTTTTTTTCATCAAAGAACTTGAATCTTTGAAACTAAAAAAAATGAATGTATTATAACCGTTGATATAGATACGCCAATTTTCATAATTATTCTTATACATTTTTTCTTATAAATCTGATTATCATCAACGATTATCATCCAAATCTTCGCTCACTTTTTTGCTCTCAATGCACGTGTGTTACGTGTCGTTCGCTGTCACTCCTCCTTTTACATAATAGTAGTATATAGCTCTCGTGACGCGCGATAATCCTAATTCTCAATCATTTTTTTCTCTTCCACGTTTTATCGCTTATACATATACTCGTACAAGCACATAAACGGTGCTCATCAAAATGATAATAAACTAAAACTAAGCCGACATTATACACCTACCGCTTTAATTTAAAGCTAATTCAAGCTGCATATAAGAATCAAACTGATATATTATACGCGTACGTTCAATTACAATATTAATGAAGACACTGAGAGAAAAGAGCCTGGCATAAAACCATATCTCGCATCACGACAGCGAGATCTTGCAAGAATTCGCGTCACTCTCGATACCTGTGCATTAAAAAAAAATCAATCTACCGGCTTGTTGAAAAGCCTATTGAAAATTTAATGCAACTCAGCGCAACAAAGAAGTACTTATATCGCTCGAGATTTATAATTGATATATACTTTCCCTTTCAATGCGCTCTCGGGACACTAATGCATGTATAAAAGGACGACCTTGATCTTCACGTCACTTGCGCGCATCGAGATGACGCGCGTGTGAATATGCGTGTGCGAGACCGTATAATTCTCTCCTCTCTTTGATTTCATTCTCTTTATCCGCGCGCTCGCGGCAAGTGCGTTACATTTTTGCCGAATCCAATGCAAGTATGTGCGTCACACCGAGTTCCTGAGATCGCTTGAACTGGCCGTGGCAAGGTTATATACCGAGCAGACAACCGTTTCACTCGTTCTTTTTTTTTCGAGCGTCGAATGCCTGTGTAGATATATGTATCGAACAGTTTAGTGCGGAGGTATGTAGAGTATAACGTTTTGTACGTAGGTGTGATTACGAAATTTTTCGTGGGATCCGCGGGGCTTCTGTGTTATAATTGGATGATCTAATTTTTCATGGTAAAACGATCGAGTTATTTTATATTAAATGTTCGTCATTTGCACTGATTTAAGTTAAATTTGTTTACGCAAAGTTTAGTTTCATGCGTTCGTGCTCAACGTTTGCCATTGTTTGCTCGGATCAACAGCTATCGCACACATGTATAGGTATATACCGAAACTATTTTTGTGGTTCGTCAAAACGGGTTCCGAATGCACAAAACGAAGTTGTTTACGTTTTTACGCGAAGCTTATAAGGACTTATTTATTTATTTTTTTTAAATTTATTTATCTGCGACGCGAAAATTCTTCCCGCGAATAAACGAGAATGACATCAGAGTTTACGAGGCACATCTTCCTAAAAAAAATCTACCAAAACACCAAGCGTCGCATCCGTTCGCAGGATATGCAGCACTTTTTTCCGGGTTTGGTTAAAAAGCCTCGATTAGTAAACAAAGATTATCCTCAGTCACACGTCGGCGAACGATTGAATGTTATTCATTCAAAAAGAGCCTCAAACGTATATCTTAATCGTATCGAATTTTTGTAACGCATATTATTGTGTGTGTGATTTTTAAAAAAAACCTGAAAACACCTTTCGTTTTGCCCAGCAATTATATAACTAGAAAGTTGTTACATTCTGGTTCATAAGATAAATATAACACTCCTGTACATATATTATTCATTTCAACAAATATATCCACAACGAAATAATTTTAAAATAAAAAACTAAATTTACAGCCCTATATATACACGTCTGTCTATTTTTTTTTGTATATGCACAAACTTCGCCATAAATCTCCTAGACGAAGCTAGACACCCGACTGCTAGTGCAACGGCCGCAAGAAAATCCAAATTAAAAGAACCGGAATAACGAGGCAGTCATAGCAGGCTTAGCTCTCTCTCTCTCTCTCGCTCGCGCTTGGGTTCAGTACGAAGATCCTGTTCGATCTTCAAGGGCACGGTCAAGCCTGCGCGCAACTTGGCTCCGGCTTCTCTCGCACCGAGAAAATGTGCGCCTTGCAATTCTCTGTCGAGTACTAAAATCTCAGCTGCAGCTCGTTGTTCAACTTTGCAGACAATTGGCTGCTTTTTCTGGCTGCTGCGGCGTTTAAAATATTTTAATACAGACACACACGCGCGATAAAAATATTTAATTATTATCTCCAAAGAAGCATGCAAATCCGATACGTACACTGTAAATTTTGTATTTTAAATTGAATACTTTTTTTCCTGATGGACACCTCGACATTCTCAGGCGCCGATTTTAATTTATCCGAAATATTTATAGACTTATATATAGTAGGCCGGGTATATTAAAAGTAAAAGTTTTCATGCCTCCCTGTGCGATCTCGTTATATTACGATGCTCTCCTTTTATATTATTAAACGCTTGCGCAATAGACCTTATCTGCGAAAATTTTACAACGCATTTTTATTCACATAATTTTCGAGATAAAATAACGCGTTACGCAAAAACTACCGTACATATTACTGTGCCATTAAAAAATCGCAATCATCTCAGCAAAACAATAGCAAAACACTATAAAGATATCGAGTGTATATACTGTCCAAGTATATAATATATCCAAGTTCCCTTGCATCATGCGCTCTCGTATATTTATATTCCACACACAGAGCCCAAGAGCATAGTACAACCCTAGTAGTCTGCGGCGGCGAAGATTGTGATAGGTCGGGGTGCGACGACCAGCATCCAATCCTTTCACTTTTGGTCTTTATGCTTCTGCAGTGTATATAGAGCTATGTGTGTGTGTGTGTGTGTGTGCAGTAGTGCAGTGCATAGTACCTTATACTATGCAGCCTGTGGTTCAACTTCAAGGTTCCGAACTGGCCTGGACTGGTTTTGAGCCATCAACTTGTGATCCTGCGGCTAGGCTTTTTCATTCCCTTCTTCTCTTTCTTTCATTCCTTCTCCTCCTCCTCCTTGTAGTTTACCCTCTCTCCCTTTAAGTGCAGCTGTGCCCCCTCTCGCCGTAGGCATTTTTCTAATTTTTCCACCGGATTTTTCACAGACTCGAGCAAGAGAGAGAGAGAGAGAGAGAGAGACTGGGCAACAGGATAGCATTGAAAGTCAGCTCGTGTGTACTTTTATGCAATAATAATAAATTCGAGTGCAGGTTTTGATCTTGACCAGATTTAACACGTCGAAAGTCTGGGCAAATGGAAATGCTGTTCGTTCGATTTTTTTTTGCTCTTTTTGTACTCTTGTATTCGGGCTTGAAAATAGAAGATTTATGAGCACTAGTTTGTCTTCGCACTCAATTCAATAAAGAAGAATTAAGAGGCAATGATTTTTTTTTTAACACTTAGGAATGCGATACTAATTTCGCAGCAGTTCATACAAATAGTATCGTTGAACTCGAACGGATTTAGACAACCACAGTAGACATCACACAGGTGAACGACTGCGAGAGTGTGATTCACCGTTCATGAAAAGGTAATAATCGCGGTATTTCTTTCTCTCATACGTACATCGTACAAGGCTATGGCTGATTACACTCAGCTGAAAGAAGCAACGGATTCGGTCAAATTGAATTTCAAGCTGTACCAAATTCTTACAGCAACTTTGTACAAAATTATTATGGCAGATTATACCGAATCGTTATATATACATATCTGGAACTTTATATTTATAAAAAAGAACGCAGGGAAATTTAAAGTCATTACGTTGTTACATTTTCGAAACGCCATCACGAGTGTGTATATTATACCTTTTACCCAAGACGACTTTCAAAAACTCGTCGTGCTGCGGCTAACAAAGCCAACGGTGCGTATTATATCCTGTGTCGCACGACGACACAACTGGCAGTAACATCCAGTAAAACCAAGATTCCCTTTTTTGACAATATCTCACAATAACGATCTCAAGCAAATCAAGTTCAGAATTAGCTGTCGATCCCGAAAGCACAAAAGTATCCGAACTTTTTTTTCTATGCATTCCGGCAAAATCGATCTCGACACAGACGCGAAAAAAAGAAAATCAATCATCCTGAATTTCCCATACCAGGAATTTTTCAGACAAATTTTAAAAATAAAGCCACTCTGATCTCATACATATTATACGCGGCACCAAAGACGACCTTGATCTTGAACACTCACCTATTCTGGCCCCGCAACGATGAGAGAGAACCGGACTCTTGGGATTTCCAAAAGACGTAAGCTCGCGAATCCGACGCGTCTTTGTATATCGTGATGGTTTTTTTGTAACGGTTTGGATACGCCTCAATGAAGACCATACATGTCTCATATTGGGCTGATCAGGATTATTAATAGAGAGGAGAGATATCTACACGAGATAACGGAGATTTTTTCGGCGTAATTTACGCGATAGCGTTATACAGTAATGTAGTATATATAGACGTATAATATTATTCAATTCTCGACGATTGTACCTCATTATAGCAAAATTCCTATGTAAATTAGAGGTGCGAATTATATGTAACAACAAAATGAATTCTATACACGAACACAAAGAACCTACGTATGAAGGAAGTGATGAAAAATGTTACAATATCCATGATTCACTGTTAAACAATAAATCCACGCAAGCGAGAGAGCCATTAAATAATAATCATTTACGGTATATAGAGCTGCAGCAGAGGAGGAAAACAGTTTTACGCCGAGCGACAAAAAATAATATCTTATACAATCTACTCTCGCGCGGACGATTAACGAGCAAATAAAATAATAAATACCCAAAGAAAAATCAGATCCGCGAGGATACAGTCTGAAAATGAAATTACCATGTTAATCGCGACACTATATTGAACACGTGCCGAGAGTGTGTGTATGAGAGACTGTTAAAACGGCATCATACCTAATAGACGCCGAGAGCTTAATCATCCCACCAGTAGTGCAGGAATCTCATCAGCTGCAATCACTTCAAATAGAAAATTAAACATAACGATCTCGCGCTCTCGTATATTACTTGCGTAACAAATCATAATGTAAATTTCGAAGGCCGGGCCCCCGTGATGTGTAGTACTTCTATATATGCAACACACCTTTTTACTTAATAATGACACACCTCCGTTTCAAGTTTATATTTTTTTAGTGCAGCACTGCAGCTACTTTTTTTTTTGTCCGAAACGCCTTTTTCACTCATTACGTGTATATACACTATATAACTTCAATGAATCGAGCGAATTCACGAGGCGACTCTGATGAGCGTGATTCTATATAGCTGATGCGGAATTATGCGATAACCCATCTATCTTTGAATCGCATCGGATTCTATATGGAATGTGTGAGAAAAATCTTGGGATATAAAATTACCGATTTGAATATCGCAGCGTCAGCACACGTGTGTAACAGGTGCCAGTAGTGTATATAGATCTCGTATATCAGGAAACCGTTTGGCCTGTCATTTTTCCAAATATTGATGGAATACATTAATAAATTAGACGATGCGTTACGTAGAGATATATCATTATTATTTCCTCGTAAAATACGCTTTTTTCATCCAGCTGACTATTTAAATGGGAGGCGATGTGTATTTATAATGCCAGTCAATTCAGCAGTAGTTGGATCATCCAGTAATTTACTTTATGTCACGTTGAGGATGCTGGTTTTGCACGTGCCAAGTATTGGCAAATCTTTCGACTATATGTATAAGAGCATAAGCATCTGCGGCTTTGTTCGCAAGCATATAGATTCACTTGATTACTTCTACGAAAGCTGTACGTGAAAACAAAATATTCATTGGCTTTAAAAGTTTGAAAAATTGTCTCGTTAAAGGATACTCCAGCTTTTACCATTGAACAAACAAAACGCCTCCAATTAAAGAATAAATTAGAATCTTAATACACACACACGTGTCTTTATAGTGATCAGCTCAATTTAAATATATATTTTCCACAAACGACACATTACAATCATCGTCACGGTAAACAGCCAAAAGAGCTTTCATTATGAACCATCACCATTTCTATATTAGCACATACATACCACCCAGTCTATAATAACCCAATAGAAAACCACAAGTCCCACCCATACACGTAACACACAACACACCGTCCACGTCCGGGTTGAGAAGGAGAGAGAGAGAGACACTCGCACACAAAGACGTGCCGGACCACCTCTATACATACTAAGATAATACGATATTGCATTGCGGCAGCGCAGTCTCCCTTGCATTATTATAGCCGGCGTTTATCTCGTCAGCGCACGTGTGCGTACACGGAAACGGCTCTCTCGCGCTTGCACTTTTATTTCGGCGCCTACGCTGCCTCCTTCTGTTCTTTTACGTCATCGAGATCACTGCGTGCAGTGACGTATTCGCGAGCGAACAACTGCGATCTTTTACGAGGGAGACCTTTATGTCGTTCACTTTATTTTTTCTCCGGATTGAAGCTTTAAGTATATGGTGTGTGTGTGTGTGTGCACTTTGTGTATAATACAAAAGGTGCTAATCGAGACTTTTATTCGATCTGTGCTCTGTCTTTCGGTTTGAAAAGACGTGTAAAAGGTTGCCGATTGTTGTTACCGATTTAGGTCTATACCGATTAGCGATTAGTGACTCATGCTGTGGTTATTACAGCAGGATATATACGCTATCGGTGTGTATATGTGCTATAATATAATATAAGAGAAAAAAATTTTGTTTGATACCTGTAAATTTTTTAAAGTCGCAACCTTCGAAGTGAGTGAAGGTGTGATAAAGTAGTGTAATAAAATAACGTTCGTTCAATTTTCAGTCACGTGACTTTAGCAGTAGAATTAAAAAGAAATTAAAAATTCATCGAGACAATATAACGTGCGGAGTTTCCTTATATTGAATTAAGCGATCGGGAGTTATTCTGAAAGACATTATGATAAGAACCGACAATAATACATTTGCGACTGCCTAATCTTATTTGAAAAAGTATGCAATAACACTAAAGAACACGTCTTAAAATAATAAGACACTTTATAAGAAATTAGACACGTCCTTATACGACGCAACAAAGTGTCTAAACGACAAAGGTTATTGCAAAATTATGCTGCGACGATAGCCCGATTAGTATATTCATCGTTAATAGCTGAATCTCATCGATGAAAAGTATCAACGTCCACGTGCGCTCAAACTTGAATTAGAAATTTGAAATTCCCACGCGATCCATAAAAACTAGATCCTCTAAAAAAAAATAAATCAACAAGAATAAATCGACGTAATAACGTCAAAGACACAAAGCACCATAACATATACATCTCTCCCCAGAAGAACTAGGAAGTCCCAGAGAGCATGAGCGCACGCGCCTCCTCAAGAAAAGAATGCCGAAACGAGAGCGTCGATCCATATATTAACCGAAAACTCGAGCACCGAAAGAAAAAAAAAGCCATACAAACAAACGCGCATAACTGAAAAGATCACAGAGAAAAAAAAATCCATACCTGCTTACGCACGCGTCGAAGTATATAACGACGAAAAGCACACACGCCAATCCCTTTCGACCTTGCTCGAGATATATAGGAAATAACGAATAATTCGATGGCTCATTGAGAGGAGGTGTATATATATACACACACAACACAGAGTGTCTCCACATTATGCGCACAGACATCTAGATTACACCGCGAGAGCATACTATGCTCTGACGTATGAGGAAGCTGTTGAAAGTATCTCCCGACGACCTTGTGTGTGATGCGAGAGAGCAAGTGCCCGAATATTTTTTTTTCTTTTGCTCGCAGCCTCCCAAAAACGTCACGGCATTTATTTTTTTCGTCAGGCTTAATGAAGGTGCAGGCGAATAAAGAGAATCACGCCCACAAATCATCCTTACGCGACTGCAGTTCTCTCTCTCTATTATTCAACTCGTTATCTTGATGAATCTGACGTAATAAGAGCAAGTGTGTATGTGTAAGTTAACATCGGTACCACTTTGAGACTGACCTTTAATAAGGGCTTCTGTCGATCCTTTAACGATAATTACCGATCTTCGATGCAGTTTCTCACACATCACACGCCGAGATCGAATGCAAATGAGTCGCACTTGAGATAATAAAAAAAAAAAGAAGAAACTATAGAATCGTGGGCTCGTCAGAGCTGCAAAAATCACATCGTGTAATAATTGGACAAAAGAAGGTGTGTACGAGACATCGGTATATACATCTCCTTGAATCTCGATGATCATTAGCGGTGAGTGTGACGTATGCCGTTCTGCAGAATCCTGCCCACAATGCCGCGCGCAGAAACTTTGAGGAAGGAAGTTCGAGGCCTCAGAAAACAGTCACGCACAGCACCAGTTCTCTCTCTTCTTGGCTGTGGCGTTTGGCGCGCAACGGTTTTTATAGCGGCGCAGCATCTGAATTCTCTCGAAGCCGTATCGCCGCAGGGCATAATGTGTATCTCGTCTCGAGCTTATATATACCGCTAAGTGCCATTGTTTCGAGAGCTGTTCTTTTAATTATTATGACGATGCTGAATATTTCGTGCTTCCCTCTTTTTTTATTTATAATTATCATGATGATAAGCTGATATTGTCGTCGTCGTATTGTAGAGGAAGATTACAGATGCGTGTTTTTATTCTATTAGTATATGGGTTTTACCGATGTCCGATAATATCGATGTAAATTTAGAGACGAGTCGATCGAGCGAGCCTCCGAATTCCTCGCTCTGGCGCCACATATAATATCCAGTCCAGCTGAGCGACGTGTGACTGCGGAGAGAGAAAAAAGGGAAAAAAACCTGTCGCAAAGCCGGCGATTGGCTATAGCTCTGTGAGAGTGAGAGAAAAATGGCAATTTATAATGTACGGTGTATAGTGGCGGCCGGTGTGGCACAAATAAACCGGAGTAGCGTAACCGTAGGTAGTCACGGGACTGCGCAGTCACGAGGTGTATATACGCAGGTGCATTTTTATTATGCATATACAGGGCAAAACTAGCTTGACATCGATTTCAGAAATGCTCTTATAATACTGGGCTTTGATGTATAATTGGAGCTTGCTTTCTGAAGAACGAATTGATTTTTGAAGGTTCTCCAAACTGTTGTTATATAATTCGGGCGACAAGTACTGCACACCTTGACAGGGAGAGAGAGAGAGAAGGATTTTAATGAGGCTCGCAGGGAGAATGTGAAGTTTATAATATGTTTGATGCCCGAGAGAGATAAAGAGAATTATACTCGATACATACGAGGTAGTCCTTTATTATATACTTTTCGGGAGGATCATTAGTGTCGTTAAAATTTTCATCGACAGGTTTTATTGAATTCACGTGACAACTCGCTGGTCAGCATGAATTTTTCTGTTTTTTTTTGCTTGTTGTTCGCTAGAATAACCCCCATTGAAATGGATTTTAAAGAAGCATGACGACACTCTCGTGTCTCAGCATATATAAGAATACAACAGCTCTGAGAATTTTTTCTCTCGTACTCTCAAGAGATTTAGCTAAGAACTATTTTTACAACTCTCGCGGTTTACGCAGTTAACGGAGAGACATTTCTTTATGGTTGTAACTGCTAGAAGGATATTCAACTGTCTGAGGATAATATATATATATATGGAAAAGAGTGGAATACTCAAGCTATATATCCTTTAAAATTGAAACGTTATTATCTCAAAGCGCAGAAAACAACACACCCACCACAAAAGTGACCAGCGCACACGTGTCATCCTTTATAACAATCCATAAATAACCCCAGATTACATCAAGGCAAACAGAAAAATCTTATATTATTCCGTCCCTATCAATCCACTCCATCTTCCACAGCAAACATCATCGTTAATAGAGATGATTAACGACACTCCGAGAGATATCACCAATTCAAATACACACGTACTTCTATGATCCCTATCTCTGCGTATATAGGAAGAGAAGAAAAAAAAAGAAGCCAACGCATCCGCAACAAGTGTAACACGAAAACAAAACACAGCTGTTCGCGAGTCTATATGTCCCGATACTCGTAGATGATCGCGCAAGGTCTGTCCCCGAACTTGTTCCGATTCGCTGTTCGACCTCACAGAGAAAGATATAGACATGCTCTTCCTGCTTCGTCGCGCTCTTATGAATTCGCTGTCTCTATAGAAAAAGAGATTAGTGCCGTTAGCATGGATTTTCGGTGTCGATTTATTTTCTTCGACACGATCGATCGAGTATACAACGCGAGGTACCATAGGTGTAATGAAGCTATTGTATGAATTGAAGATACGCGTTGTAATTGATACAGCTTCATCGTGGGAGAATATCTAAACGTGAGATCGATACTGAAGATTGTAAAAATTAATGCTACATCCTGCGTATATAGATTTTTGAATAAAATTTGTATTATATACAGATTAGACGCGATCATAATGAACTCGGAAGAAATGTACATCGTCTAATCTCGATGTATAATAGAAGCATTACCTAACGCGAGTATATTCGCCCACTATATCGAAAACTCCGACACAAAGAAGAATCCGAACAGAGCATCCAAGAATCCCTCGCAAAAATAAGAAGAAGAAGAAGAGCTTGGAGAGGATGCTGTACGAGAGCACACATCAGGCAAAGCAAAAAGGAAGAGAGAACCAGCATCGCGCGCGTATAATACAGCAGCTGAGAGAAGCAGCGAATGGTGTATATAAGCAGCGGCAGTGGGAGAGCCGAAGGTATAAAAGCTATCTGTAGCCAGCGCTGGAGCCAGTCAGTCGAGGTGCAGCGTTGAGCTGACTCTCTCTCTCTCTCTCTCTAGTCGCGCGTGTGAGCGTCGCTTACTATACCGAGAGTATTATTACAAAATTTTTTCTTTTCATCGAAAAAGATACACAGCGTATACGACTCTTCTTGCCATTAGTTGTGTTTATAAGTTGACTCGAAGAGAAGACTAAGGAACAAGAAGAAGAAGAAGAAGATTTATATACAAGTGATCGCGTTCTTTAGATCGATACCAAGAGATCGAAGACAATAGGAGCGCGACGAGTTGACCGGTCGGACAAAGAAGGGATCGACTGGAGATTATTATTTTTTGTTGTTGGATTTTTGCCGAAGAGCGAGAATCCCCGTGCGTGAAGAGGAGGAAGCAACGATATTATATTGTATAACTCCAGTGGTGCAATCGACCGGCTCTTGTAGACATGTCGGATATCAAAATCAACGTCGAGGAAGCGATGTATGGGAGACACGAGGATGCCGGCTTAGACGTAAGTTTTTATACGGTTTACGCGTTTCGCTGAGGGAAATCGTTTATCCTTGTGGACAGATTTGGCTCTTATTTTATTTTAAAAACGAAGCTTAATTTATAAAAAAAAAAAAAAAAAATTAAAATTAAACGAGCTGCTAATTCCATCGCTTAACTCAAGATACGATCGCGCGGAGTGTCAAAAAAGTGTACAATTAAAGCTCCTTAAAACTCAGCAAACTGCCCTCGCTATAAGTATTATCGTATCGGTAATCTCTTCCGCGCGATTACGTGTACGCACAATGCCAGCCCTAAATCTCCTTAAAATCTCAAAGCCGATTTTCATACAACTGTCAGTATCTCTCCCAATATAAAGAACAAGTTCCCTATTCGAAAGTGTCGAAAAGCCAGTCGATATATCTGATCGATGTCCCTCTCTCTCTTCGAGTAAATCCTGGAGACTTGTACACAATGTACGTACACAACACACTTGTCCGAAAAATCGGGTCGCCGAGGGTTGCGCGAATGAGCATTGGCCTCGATTTTTCACTTGCACACGTATGTATACACAACACACATACGTGTGTAAGGCGAAAAGTTCTCTAGCTGACATAAAGCCGTTGCCGATTTTTTTGGAGATCGATCGGCAAGATCGGTATTGTACTCGAGATCGCAAAGTTTGATTGCGCGAGGCGAAAGACACAAAAGCGCGCGGACGTGTATATAGATATATGAGTCTGTATATATACGCTGGTATACACACGTTACTTTATTGCAAAAGATGGAAAAGAGCGTGTTACCGATCACTCATTGCAGATCTGCGGTTATCCGAGATCGAAAAATAGATTTCTTCTATATAGGTGTCAGAAATGCTGTACATCGAAGATCTGGAGATATATACGTATATAGAAGGCAAGTGCTGAGAGATCGATCTATCGGATGATCAAACGATCTCCGATATTACAGCACAGACGCCGTCGGCTTCAATAATACCGATCTCTTCAACGTAACACCTCGACATTCCGAGATGACAAAAGTCAAAGTTGCGGTCGCCTGGCTCTGTTTCCTATTTTCTAATCCGTTACGATGTCGGAAGGACGTATATATTTCTCTATCAACTTTCACCCCGAGCATCGGAAAATCGGATGCAACCGGTATCCACGATCCTTTGCGGTTAATCATTATTTTTCGGGACGAGCCTCTCGCGTAACAGCTTAGATCTCGTCGAGCACACATAAACCGTTGTGTGTGTCTCTGAATTTTAAAATCGCCTACTCTTACAGGATTAGGACACACATGATGGGTGGGGAATTTCCGTAACAAACCAGATACGTCTACGCGAATTTCGGCTTTATGGTTTTCCTCTTATAAGGGGATGAGACAAGGGTACGTCGCGCCTATGCCTTATTTATCTGCGTTCTTATTTCTCTCTTTCTCTCTGTCTCCTCCTTCGCGATTCTCCGACTCATGAATATGCGATGAGGTTCAATGATCCGAGCTCGCTCTGAGTCCACTGCTGATGCACAAAGGGCTGTTGCTAGGTCCATTATAAACAATGACCCGACGCATCTTCGAACTTGAAATTCAACATGTACTCTCTCAGCTTAGTGTACTTGCATAACTCATTTTCATCCAGAGCGTGATTCTTGAATTATTCAATCAAGTATGCAGAGATTCACCGAAGGAGAGCATAATATATATAGAGTACGTACACTCTTTCCGTCTCTCGAAAGGCAAAGCGCGCTTTATGGGCATTTTTTCTCCGCATCGTAAAACGAAGTATGCTCGTAATAAAGGAAAAAAGGATAAAATACACGGTCACGTGTGTAGGCTAGTGTATATGGCTCTCTCAGTCAAGCACCTGTAGAGAGAGCCACAAGAATGGACTCGACGTGCGCTTTTGTGTTTACGATGCACGTAATGAGCCTCGTATACTTGCGAAACTTTGCATGTCTCTATCTCTATACCTCTCGATCTTAACGATTCAATGATCATCGCAGGTCAATTAAGTCGTGTAGAAATGACGTAGGTCAGCGTCCCAAAACTGCATTCCCTCTTCTCCAATCCAAATTCCTCAAACAGTTGGTATTAAAAAAAAAGTGTTTATCACACACATGTGGAAGAAAGAAAAAATTCGTGCCGCAAATTCTCGGCGCCTCGAGCGCTATTAATCTGACGAAATGCAAATTTCGCCGGCTCCGAACGACCTAGAGAAGGTCTCTTTCTCTCTCTTTGAGTCAGATTCCAGGATTTTTATAACGCGATGACGCAAAAATTCCTCCTGGCCGACGACCATCATAATATGCACCAGACTCCTCCGAATTATTATTCATTTCTTCTGTCTCTCACTCGGGTAAACAAAACTCAATCATGTTCTTCTCCAAATATCTTGCGTATATATAGACGACGAAGATTTGTGCTGATTATAATAAATCGATTCGCCTGATCATTTCGGCCGACATTCATCAAGTCTATATCCTTCAAAGTATCGGATTGTTGTTTCCGAGGACGAGCCATTTGTCATGTATAACATGCTGTAACACACAAAGGACTTTAGAAACTTCAAAATTATAGGAATAAATATATACACATAAACTCGCGAGGTTGCGCCGAAATTGAGCAACGCAAACCGGAATACCATATAGCAGCATCTTTCTTCGGCCTTCCTCTTCGGACTTTCCCGTAGCATATATATGTAATATGATGCAAGCCCTCTCGCATAATCCATTGACATTACGCGAATTGCGCTTAAATTCCTTCCGTGGTCTCTCTCTCTCTCTTTCTCTCCCCTTTCTCAAGTTCAGCTTACGTAATCTACCGCTTCATCTCGTTTGCGACGTGACGTTTAACATGTTCCAATCTTCTCTTCTGTTACAGAACAATCACATCGTCGATCTGCCGACGAACCTGTCGAACTGGCACATACCCAGGCCCTCGTTGGTCGCCAAGAGCGAGAAGAACGAGAGCGAGAATGGCACGTGGAAGCATCATCCGGACTCGCCACCGTCGAGGGGGTCTACCTCGTCTCAGGGATCCACCGTCAGCACTCATGTAAGTTTAACATTCTTTATCAAGTGTATTTGCCAGGTTCGATACAAAATTACAAAATACGAATTCACGTGATCTAATTAATATTTAATTGCACTAACTGTACTAGTCTCTTTTTGCGCGAACATATATAATCATGTAACTGTAGCAAGGTCTCGGACTTGTATAAAATTTCCATAAATCTCGTGACGAAAAGTCCTGCATAAAACATTCGATGCAAAATCTCCCACGCAACTATAATCGATTTCTTTTTTTTTTTTTTTCTTAATTACAGAGCGCGGCATCCGGTACTTTACTGCTGACGGCAGCGAATCTGGCGAACCTCGCAGCTATTCACCCACCGCGAATCGGTACTCTGGGACCGAAACAGATGGACACGGCTTCGGTCGCCAGTAGTACCCACTTCACCGTAGTCAACGGCCTCGGCAGACCGAGCAATAATTGCCAGAAGTCCTGGTGCGCCCGCAACCAGCTTACCGTACTCGTCTGCACCATGAGCTTCCTGTTCATGCTTGGCCTTCTTGCCGGCGTTCTCTACATTGAGAGTGAGTATCTTCTTAGCCGTGAATTATTTCCGTTCTATTTTTCTAATATCGATGATGAAGGTTTACTCATGAGCTTCTTCTTTCTTGATTTCAGTGAGAGCCAGGGGCAGATACAACTAATAGTTACTTTGCCCATTGCGTATTTTGCTGAGGAACCACGTCCTCCAGGACAACGACGGGAGCCGCCGAGATGATGTTGACTGCCTCTGCGGTTTCCAAGAAACGCATCACGATTTATCGAGCTATCCTTACACACTTTTGCCAATTATTGCTGTTAGCTGTTAAGTTGTATTGCGCTGGCCACGAGCCGCGCGGTACGTGACTCTCTTCGTTGAGTAATTACGTTTGTGTAATAATCCATGCGCTATTCCTGCGCTTCTAGGCTTTGTAATTTGTATACAAATATATATATGTAATCTTGTCGAGCCTCGAGGATCATATCGAGCTCGTCATCGGGATTGTTGCGAGTATATGTAACGTGACACTGTGCAGAGGTATACACTTCTCTCTCGCCAATGTCATTTCGTCTCTTTCTCTGTAAGCAAAAACGAAACAAGGCACATGGCCCTACGCTCCCCTGTGGATTGTGAGCGCATCGGGATTACGTTCTTTTTTTAGTACCACTTTAGTATCATTTAGCGTGTAATTTTTTTTTTTTTAAATTATGACAACGGTAATTTAATTGCTACTAACAGTATCAAAAAACTTAACTGTGAGTTCGGAATTCCATGTGGCGTTGAGCGAAATTCAAGCATGGAATTTTTGAGGAACCACAAGTGACGAGCGTCGTAACAAAAAAAACTATGTGTCTGTGATATTACATGTGTATTAATTACTCACTTAAGCCAACAAGAAACTTTCACATCATTGAATCTCGGTGTTTTCATTGCCCTCGCCCAATTAAGATTACTGATATGTTTTTCAATTTTCTTTAGTAGGAATAAAAGTACTTACATGACTATATATCATAGAAATAAGAAGACGCATGATGATAATTACTTTGTAACAGTACAATAATTTTAGCATATTTCTCAAATTCTAATGAGTCATGCTTACTTACCTCAACTTCTTGGAGAGTCTGTGTCCATCTGTAATTTGGTAAGTCTGCGCCATTGCCAGCGTTGGGTTTCAGCTTACCCTTCTCCTCCTCATCATCTTCCTCTTCCATTTTGACATCTTCAACTTTCTTGGGTTCATCTACACTGGTACTACTCGTTGCAGCACTCGCTACATCTTCTTTGGGGCTTTTCTATTGACACAAATGTAAAAAGTATTTCCATTACAATACTACTCAAATATAACCGAAAAACAAATATCAGATAAAAAGGAACATACTTTAGAGTCTATTTCTTGCTGCAGCTTGGAAGCCTGCTCATCTGTTAGTTCGACAATTTTCTCATCCTCGTTAAGAACTACTGAACTTTCTTCCTCCTTCTTCTTCTTCTCCAGTTTTTCTTTCCGCCTCTTCTCCTGCTCAGCTCGCTCAGCCTTCTCCGCCTTCACCTTGGCAACAGCTGTAGCCTCGTATTTCTTGAATATACTGTTCACGAGCTGTCGAAAAAGAAAATTCCATCTATTGTGAGAATGAATTGCTAGAAACAAGTGCCTTCACAATGAAATTCAAAAACTTGACTCACCTTCTCTGCGGCACCATCACCTCCACCGGTGTAGAAGTCTGTTTTCCTTGCCAGAAAGCTGAAGATCGTTTCTAGAAGCTGAAAAAACGACGTAAGTTGAAGAACAATTTCGCAAACTAACCTACAAAACGGAGAACCGGCTATAATAAACAAACTCTACTTAAGTCCTGGACACCACCTTCGTGTTGCTGAGCCATGGACAGCAGCAAGCCATCAAACTTTCCCTCGTCCATCGTCATTTTTGCTCTTAACAATTAATGCTTTGAAAAAAAACCGTCGATCCAACGTCGACTTTCGTTGTCTCTTTAAAATCGCAAAACCGCCGCGTGTATGTTTGTTTCTTCTGGTTAGTTGGTTACCATCGCGCTCGAGGGCATTTGCCACCAGGTGGCTACTTTTATATTTTTGCATCCCGCAAGTGCAGAGATATTACAAGGATTCGTACATAAGAAGCATAGAGCCTGTGACTTTCGTACTAAAAACTGATTATAACATGAGAATGTCGGTTCTCATAATTTAACACAAAAAAAACAGTTAAATATAATATATATTATTTGGCCTAGATAATATATATATAATCAGTTCGGTACACATACTAGATTTGGTACATCTGTGCCACATTTTTTGCCATTTTCTGTCTCGAAAAATCGAAATTACTATCATTTTTCAGAACGAACTCTATACCGATATTTTGACCTCGCTTCGATTTCTCATGATTCGCTTACAATATATGCATCATATCATTAACAAAAAAAATTGTTTATTATTTGTTATGTGCAGCGTAGGGAACTACGGAACACAGCATTTTTGTTGATTCGGTAATTAAAATAAATATTTCAAACTAATAATTCTCAGTGATTTTTAGTTTTATTGACGCACGCTTTTACTTCGCGTTTTATTTCTCATTATTTGCTAAAATTAGAGGTATATAATTATAAACAAACCCAAAAGTTGACTAACAAATTATTATCATGAGAACCTCAACCTTTGAAAAAATGCTGAATTAAAATTGTACAAAGCAAATGAATAGCAATAAATACTAACTATAATGCGAAAGAGCGAATCATTGTAGACGAATTTTAGAGAATCTGCGCAAGTTGAACTGCGCAACCTAGCAGTCGACCGCATGGTATGAGCCGTCTGCATTGTAGGATTGGTCTAAAACTCACAAGGAATCGTATATAGGTTAGCAATTACTGATTATAAGACTGTGCTTAGCTTTTATTTTGTAACGACGGTTTTGTATCCACAATTTTCGTGAGTATGACAAGCTTAATTTATTCTTGCTATGGCGATTGAGAATTTTACGTAATGAGCTTAAAATCGTGCGATTTTCTCTCATAAAACCGGTAAAAATGTCTCGCTTTATCAGTTCAAAGCCTGTCTATTAAGTATTTGTCGTCAGTTGAAGATAGAAAATTCATTTTTTACATTTTCTTCGTTCGCTATTTATAATATAGCGGTATCGATAAATCGACATAATATAAGTGCATAATCCACCCCGCCTTCGATTGACAAAATTTCGAAATCAATGACTTTTAGTTACTCTCATTCACGTGCTTCCGCTTTTCTCACAGTTACGGAGCTCTACTTATGTTTGGCAGTGTGTAACAATCTGAGTTATTGCTCCGAATCGTGAAATTTTTTAATGGAAAATCGCTGTCGACCCTTGTCATTGATCGACGTTTTTATTTGTTTACAGTAAAGTGTAACGATGGATTCCTTGGGAACTGGCTTGTCAGGACTAACAGGGTCCCAGAAAGATGAATTAATGGAGAAAGTGAAGCAGGAGATTGCATTAGCCAATTTTCAAGAGCTGCTCACGGTGAATATAATTTTTTTGTGTTAAATATGCTTGTTAGGGATATGTAAATTTATTGATTTTTTTTTTATATTACTTGTAGAAAATTACAGAAAAGTGCTTCAAACAGTGTATTTCGAAGCCTGGAACTAGCCTTGACAATTCTGAACAGGTAAGTTATCGTAATACTCATTAAAATTGAAGAGATTATTAAATAAAAATTGAATGGTCTTATTTGTTGCAGAAATGTGTGGCAATGTGTATGGACCGATACATAGATTCCTACAACACAGTGTCGAAAGCATACAGCAGTCGGATACAACAGGAACGTCATTGAAATTAAAGAGCTAGGCATTGTTTTTAGTGATATGTTATATAATGTTGCATTTTATACATACATGGTCTGTTAGAAAAATACTATCTTGAGATTTATCATGAACTGATTTCAGTTTTAAGCAGAACAGAGTAAATTGTGGCATTTTTGATTGACCACTTAATTTATCATAAAGTTCATAAAAGTTATATACATAATTTATGTGTATAAAAAAAGCTTATGTGTATAAAATGGTCTTGTAAATAAACTGTTTCTATTCAAATCATACAAATAATATTTATATTAGATGTATACAAGATTGAGTGTTACAAAACATACAAATTCTTTTTTTTTTTTTATTAAAAAAAATTGGTTTATTACTTTCAAATAGGAAACAATTACTCTTATACCATGTAACTATTTTAAAAAAGTACTTTATTTAACAATTTCCAAAAAAATACGTCTATAATTATCATAATTAAACTATTTTCCTTAATCCATATTATATACATACAGAGTAAATCTTGTAAGAAAATCTTAACATAATGTCTAGCTCAGTTCAGTTTTTGTTCATCCCTTAAAATGACTGAGATAAAACATTGCAAAATGTATAGCTGTGAATATGTTGATTTGTAAATAGTAATTCAATTGTTTGCATTTTTTTTTTTTATGTTTTTCTTTACGTTTCTTAAAAATATAAATGCTAATATACTGTAAATGATCCAGACAAGTATATGCTAAAAAGTCAAAGATTCAAAATGATTTTAATTCAAGGACTGATGATTCTCTTTCATAATTTAAACATTAAAAAAGTCTTGTTTTGAATTTTTTAAATACATGTAAAATCATCTTTTGTTATAATAATTATCTTGATCATAATGATTATTTTATTACAAAATCAGCGAGAAAAAAATTAATAAAAAAGTGTGTATAATTAATCAATTGTTGAAAAAACAAACATGATATGGTTAAAACTGTTGCTCAAGTACGTCATAAATATATAAAAATACTTCATATGCTTTTACTTAAGTGAGTGTACGTGTACGTGTACATAGGCACGCATTCACAGTTAATGTTTCATTTATGAACTTACGTTCTAGTAGTGCTAGTCTGTTGCTTTAGCAAACCATTTCTGAAGGTACTAGCTAGGAAACATTAACAAGGCTTGATTTGTGGTTTTGAAATTTCTCTTCCAGTGATGGCTTTATAAATAATGAGTTTTTTGTTTTTGATGTGTTTATTCTGAATGAACTGCAGCAGAAACAGACAACTTTTCAGAGTATTTTTCTGCAATATTATCAACCTAGAAAAAATAAAATACATAAGCATTCCATAATTGTTATGTAATGAGTTTATTGGTGTGCAATTTATTACAACCACTTACTCCTGATATACTACTTGGTATTTCTTCATCTATTTCTTCACTTTCATTTTCA
This sequence comes from Cecidostiba fungosa, assembly GCA_900474305.1. Classification (NCBI taxonomy): domain Eukaryota; kingdom Metazoa; phylum Arthropoda; class Insecta; order Hymenoptera; family Pteromalidae; genus Cecidostiba; species Cecidostiba fungosa. The sequence continues at coordinate 21,605 of UCOJ01000174.1, read as the reverse complement.
CTTTGTAGATTCTGTAAGGATTCAAGTTCACTTGTTTGAACTTTTAAATGACGTTCAGACTTATCTATATCTTTTGAGGGACTTTGTTCATTAGCACTACCTGATGCAGATGATGGAAAGTCATCATCATATTGTGAAACCCCTTGAGCTTTAACAAATTTTAAACAAATTAAAAATATAATAGATAGTGAAATGAAAAGAATTAAAGCTTCGATTTTTATTTTGACAACTCACCTATATCCATTAGTTCTTTCAGGTCATTTATGTTAGCTTTTTTACCATTCAATGGTGGTAGGTCACCAAATATTGAGTTATTTGTTGATGAGAGAGGTGGGAGTTCACCAAGTAACATTTTCTCATTTTTAGGTTCTGCAATTTTTTCTTGCTTTCCATCAACAATCATTTGATCGAAAAATACTGTTTTTCCAACATTATTCATTGGATCAATTGGTTTTGTATTCTTTACATTTTTTACTGTTTGAAATTCAGTCAGGCTTTTTTTACTTTTACTTGTTTCTAGATTTTTTTGCATCTCTGGTTGAGAACTTTTTAATTTAGTATGATTAACATTTATGTCCGTTTCACTCAGTACTTTGTTGCTTTGATCAGTGGCAGTTTCTAAAGTAATACTTTTGTCATTTAGGTTTTGTAAATTCTTCTTATTTGATTCATTAGAATAAGAGTCAGACATATCTGGACTGTTTGTTTTCTTGTTATTAATTGAATGTTGGTTTTGTTTCTTATCAGTTATTGTTACATTAATAGGTACTTGCACATTTGAATTAGATAAACTTTCCAACTTTTCAGATGTATCATTAGAAATTGATTCTTGATCATCTTTGTGCAACATTTTTGGAACACTGATATCAAAAGTAGCATTACCAACATTTTCTGCAGCTCCACTTGTATTACTTAATTTGATATTGCTAGAGTCATTCTGTAAAATTTGTTAAAATTATTAGTAAGATAAATATGTATTCAAAATATATTAAACCTTATATTCAGACATAAAAATATACCTTTTGTGTATTGTTTAAGGCACCATTTATAGTATTTTTCAAAATTTCTCCAAGCAGTGGCTCACTAGAATTAATTCCCAATTCCTCGGAAAGCTTTTTTCTACCTACATAGTTGTACTCTTTACCAAAATAAGTTTCAGGTTCAAATACTGAAATTGTGTAGTCAAGCCCAAAATACTCTAGGAACTCTCTTACTAAAGAAAATAATAATTTTCCTTCGGAACTGGCCAGGTACTGTTTGATTGATTTATTTAAAAACGGTTCTGGATTCTGAAATTATTCAAAAATGAATTAAAATACAGATATAAAGTAAGTCTTCTAAATTACAAAATTTGTATTCTAGAGCAAAAGCAATATTTCAACTTACCAACACAGATTCCTGTTCTTCTAAAGTTAAGAACACGCTGGCTCTCAATTCTGCCTGAAAATCAAAGGCAAATACTTATTGCTGGGTAAAGAAAAAACCACATTCTTGCAAAACATATTCACTATGTAGCAATTTATCCTAAATTCTTAACCTACAAGTTTGAAACTAATATAAATAGCATAAAACACATACCCGCACTTTAGCGAGAACGCCATTGTTCTCGAGCGTTTGTACGACCAGGTCCCTCAATTCTGTGTCCTCCTCCATCGATATATTTCCGTCTATCATTTTCTTCAAAAATTAAAGAGCACTTGAACAATTAACAGACATAAATATTTACAGTTGTCTCCATCGTTGCACTAACCGTGCAATGCATAGGTACTGTTGTTGCTACTTTAATCTGCAGGGCGTGTTTACAATAGTTTGCTGCACTTGTATTAAGAACTTCTGCAGCGCGTGCGGCGTCTTATCTGGTCTTATTATTGGTGGAATTCGCGTTTGCTCCGTCGACGCCATATTGAATTCATTATATTTCAAAATATATAGCGCGTAAACCCATAGTTTTTTTCATAAAATAATATTGATAAAGCATGCGAAAATATAGTTGATATACATCAGAATTTAAAAAATGGTATTATTTTATATATCAAAGTAAAATATTAATTGTTATATACATTTAGTATCTATTATTTTACAAAATATAATTTTGTATAAACTGTAAAACTTGTTGGCTCAATCAGTTTCAAAGATAAGCATCACGTTAAGTACTTGTCAAAATCAAAATTTGAATAGCACCAAAATTCATTTGCTAAGTTATTCTTGTGGTGAGGTTCAAAATTACATTTTTTCAGATTCAATAATCTCTCTGCCAACTCACTCATCACAGCTCCTGAAGTGGGAAAATATTTCAATGTAAACACTTCCAGAGATGAATGATTCATTTTAAATATTATGAAAAAGACAAACCTGTGCAGAGAACAATTTGCTTTTTTGCCAACAGTTTTACTGTAATGGCTGTTTTTGTTAAACATTCCTCAGAAAGAAAAGGTGGATCACAGATTACAAGATCAAATTGTCCATAAAGATCTTTTGGAATATCTTTTGGTGTATTGTAGTCGTAGAAGATAAAATCAGGACCAAAAATTGAAAAACGTTTATCAAATTCCAAGATTCTGACTGAAACAACGTAGATTTCAAATTTAAATACACTTCAAATTTATTCACATAGAATTATCAAATAATAATCAAATCAAAGAGAAAAATACCTTGTCTTTCTCCAGCTATACTGACTAATTTTTTGTATAATGTTGGACATGAAATTAAAGCAATTTTAGCATTCTCTTCAGTAGACTGTACAGCCCCCTTAGTGAGGGTTGATATTGTCTCTTCGTCATACCAAAACTGGCTTAGTTGCTGCAAAATAATAATAATTGATAATTAAATAATAATAAAGTTAAACAGGTTATGTTTAGATTCAAAACTGTACCCAATCTTCATCGAAAGTAGCATCTTTGTTTTCATTCTGCTCCAAAGCAGCCTGAAACTGCTTTTCACGCTCTTCCCTTTCATGATAAAATTCATTTAGAGCCGCCAGAGTATCCGGATTTAATTGCGGTACATCGTCATCAGAGTCGCTCATTTTTCAACAAATAAATAAACGTACTTCCTAGTTCTTTAAATAAATAAATCCATAACAAACAACTTGGAATCCTATGCGATCCCCCCAAGTCCATCTACACAACTACACAAGTTGACAAGCCCTCGAAAACACTATCAACACAAGCTCCCTACGCTAATTCTTTTTTATACAGCTGTATCAGCACGTGGTTTCTTAACAGAACCTTACCAACACTGTCATATCCAAAATAACTAGGTAGCAGACGAAAATCCCTAATCGACTCTCACGTCCAAGTCGCCTACGCCTAGGCCTAGCCAAAGTCATTCTATGAGCTCAACTTCAGACTGGTAGCACTGTAGACCGACATCTAGTTATTTTTTCTTAGCTTGCGGAGAGCCGAGAAGTTCGCAGCAAATCGGAATCTCTTTACCAGCGGCAGAATGGCGGACGCGTAAGTGATCTCCGAAATTCTTTGTAAAATCCGTTTGCATCGACGTTTTTACAACAAAATGCAATCTTTTTGCGGTTGAAAATCATGTTCGAGACCCGCCTCGAGAGTTATAAATAAATAGTTTTGTCGTCGGTCAGATAAATAAACAAAATATTGACGTTAATCTTAGAGGGACTTAACCTCGTATACTGTATCGATGGAATTTGTATGTTCGAAAAACGTGTTGTGCTGAACTTTGTCAAAAATCTGCTATTGTTGTTCGCTGTATATCGCGTTTGTTAAAGATAGTTGCTATTGTTGATTGAAAATGTGGAATTTTCTTTTGACGAGTGAAGTTGTTATGGGCTTCGGAGTAGATCGTAATTATTTGTTGTTATTATCAGCACCAGCTAACCAAACAATATTCGTATTTTTAAGTTTCGATGCAAATGGATAGTCGTTCGAGAATTATGATCAAATGGATTTTTTTTTTTTTTGATAATTTGTGAATTCGTTTCTTTAGTAAGAAGAAGGAAACCAAGCCTAAGGCAGAGGCATCCAAAAAGCTGCCTGCAGTACCAGAGTCGGTACTCAAGAGGAGAAAGCGCCGTGAGACCGCTAAGGCAGCCCGTCTGCAAACTTCCATCAAGGTATGAACGTTTCCTCTTTGTTTATAAGTAATTTGTAATAGATGCAGACTTTATATAAATTAAGTATTTTATCACAGAGGCGCGCAGATCATTACAAGAAAAAGAAGGAAATCTTCAAACGTGCTGAGCAGTATGTCAAGGAGTACAGGATAAAGGAGAGGGATGAGATCAGGTTGATCAGGCAAGCAAAGAAGCAAGGAAACTATTACATTCCTGGAGAAGCTAAGCTTGCTTTCGTCATCCGTATTCGGGGGTAAGAATTCCTATATTGCTTTACCTATAACTGCAGATCTACTGTTTTAAAGATGAACCTAAAACTATTATTAACGTTTTTAATTTTAGTGTGAACCAAGTTGCACCAAAGGTACGTAAGGTCCTTCAGTTGTTCCGTCTTAAGCAGATCAACAATGGAGTCTTCATCAAGTTGAACAAGGCTACCATTAACATGCTCCGTATTATTGAGCCTTACATCACCTGGGGATACCCCAACCTCAAGTCAGTCAGAGAACTGATCTACAAACGAGGTTTTGCCAAGATCAACAGGCAGAGAATCCCCATCACAAGCAACGCCATCATTGAAAGGGCTCTAGGTAATGAAAAATTTTGATTACACTTGATACTTTTTTTGTTTACTGACGAAACCATGGGTGTTTAAGAACAAAGTTTATTATGTACCCTTCCATGTCGTCAAAAAGAAAATGAATGTTCAATTATAAATTGCCACTTCTCTTTGGCTTTTTAAGATGTATGAATTGTTCATACAAAAAAAGTTGATTTCTTTTTTTAACACATATATGATAAATATAATTTTTAAAAACTAATTTTTCTGTTTTTTTTTACAGGACGTAAGAACATTATCTGTACTGAAGATTTGATTCACGAAATCTTCACTGTTGGTCAGAAGTTCAAGCACGCCAGCAACTTCTTGTGGCCATTCAAGGTATCAATTTTTGTATTCATTCAAAATTTTTCATTTGCAACTAACGACATAGGCATAGTGGTAAAGGTATCAATATTTTTATCACTTCTCACTATGTCGAATAGTAATATGGGATGAACAATTTTTTTGTTATTAACTTTAATAATAAAGGAGTATATCCCGCACACTTATTTACTTTTATAACTCAAAATTTGTTAATGGTGTGCTATTTAATATTAAATAAATAATGAATAAAAGTTACTAAAATGCATTTTCTTTACAGCTCAACACACCGACCGGTGGATGGCGCAAGAAGACAAATCACTATGTTGAGGGAGGAGATTTCGGTAACCGAGAGGATAAGATCAATGAACTCTTGAGGCGTATGATTTAAGTTTTTAAAATGTGCTTTCATGCCAATAAAAGTACATTTATAAAAAAATATGTCTTTTTATTTATCTGTTCACTCTGTATACAACTCCTTATAATATATAACATGCTGTTTTATATTAAAATAAATTTATATACACAATTTATAAAATAAATTTTCCTAAAATATTTTTTTATGCTTTGTTACACAATTATAAATTAATATCGAAAAATGTTAGTATTTGAAAAGTAATTCTAAAAATCAAGTTCAATACTAGCACATGTATACAATTATACATACATATGTATGTATATACCTGCCAGTCTGCCACTAGGCCACCACGGGAAACGGAATAGGATTTCTCGTCTGCTAGCGAATCTCCACTAAAATAGTTACTAACTGTTCCGCAAGGTGGCGATTTATCGAAGTTAATACACGGCGTTTGCTCTCTCTATATAATCTCCGTATACTAGCCATACTTTCATCCACGCGCTTGATGTTATTAGTGAAAAGGTGCTTGTGACATATAGACGTGCGAACATAACCTATACTGCATACTAAAGTGAGGAAACATATAACGGAATTGAGTTGATTTTCTACGAATAAATTGAAAATGTCATACAAATTTTAATATATATTTTTAAAAATTATTTAATTGTTTTACTTTTGTGTGTTTTCATTAAAATTAGATACTCAACGTAGTTGAACGTTCAATTCACGCTGTATACTTAACATTTTAGTTTATAACGAGTTAGAAAACGTGAATTTTTACATTACTTAGCTGATGGTTTTCATTGCACAGAAACATGAGGTGCTGCAATATGCTTTTATTTAGTGTCAGATATGTAGTTCGAATTTTCACTTGACATAATTATGGATAACAACAAAATCTTACCAAATCCTTTGAAAAATGCAACTAAAAATGACGAAGCAAAGCAAACTCAAGTTTTTGTTTTACCTCCAGAACTTCTTAAAGGATTACTTCTTCAGAACAAAATACCCAAGAGTAAGTTTCTTATACCTTATATTCTTAATTTATGCTTTTACAAAATTATAAATAATCGATTTTTTTTTTAAGTTAATGATCCAAAAAAGCTTGCTTTGGTAACTACTACAAGTAAACCTAAAAATGTTGAAAAAGAAGAAGAAAAAGTGGAGAAGTCATCTGACAACTTAGCCATAATTATTAATGAAACAAGTAACATAGAAAAAAAGAATGATGCAACAGTTAAAGAATTAGTTCAGAATTTATCAGCTAATAAAGTCAAACAAATTGAGGTAAAGACTCAAAATAAAAAGAAAAATCAAAAGTCTATAAAGAAAGTTGAAGAATTGGCCACAGATGGAGATTTAACGAAACAGATAAAAAGCCTTGGTAAAGGAAAATCAATTGAAGAAAATGTCAAGGGTGCAAAGAAAACACCTGACAGAAGAAGAAGAATTACTAAAGTATCAAAACAAAGCAAAGTTGTAAAAATTTTAAATGAAAAACAAAACACTGTTAGTCAAAATCGGAACAAAGAGCATGTATTAAGTAATAATTTGCCTGTAGAAAATAGTACAGAAATCATCTCTGAAGTGGTAAATGAATTATCACCAGAGAAACTAGTCTGCTTAGACTCTAATAAGTTTGGTGAAATAGAGAATCATAAAATACAAAGTAGTGATATTCTTTTATCTCACTCGAAGGAAGAGAAAAAAGAAAAAAATATTGATAAGACATGCATGCAAAATGAAAAGCCTAATTTAGAAATTGCAGATGAATCTTCAATCCGATGCACTAGGAGAGGAATCTATAAAAATTTAGAAGCAGATGAAATCGCTAATGTTTCTGAACAGAAACCCAAAATTATTGATAAACAAGAAATTGCAAGTTTAAGTAAAAATGAATCACTTTTGGAAAATAATATCACGGAGGCTTCTCATGAGTCCGATGTAATAACAAGTAATGCTTCTCAATCCAATCTAGAAATTTCTAATGAATCTTTAAATACATCAGAATCAAATCAGACTAGGTCTTCTAGACAAAAAAGAATTACTAAAATTTCTGAACCATGTGAAGTTAATAAAATCTCAAATGTTTGTCCAAAAACTGCAAATAAGGTTGACTTAAATGCTGATGATTTGTCAACTCAAAGTTGTATAAAGCCAATTAATGAAGGAAACAATCTTGATTTCAAATTTGAACAAGAACAAATGAATATTAATAAAACGGAGAAGTTTAACACAAAAGTCACTGATAAATCTGAAAATATAAAAGATGAGTTGAAAACTAGGTCTTCTAGAAGAAAAAGAATTTCGCGAATACCAAACTTAAATGGAAATCTGAAAACTTCAACCGTAACGCAAGAACTTGATAGGAAAGAAATAGATAATATTAATACTAACAATTTGCCAGCAGCAAATTGTTCAGAGTCCCATATAGAAATTACTAATAAATCTGATAATTTAACCTGCTTAAATTTAAATGAACCTAGTGAAGTAATACATAGTACTGTGCAAAGTAATGAAGTGATTACAACCAACGCCATAACTGATAAAGAACAAATCGATATTGATACGACTTGTGTGGAAATACCCAGCTCAGATATTAAGGATGAATTTTCAAAGTCAATGGATGTAAATCAGACCATATATTCAAGAAGAAAAAGAATTTCTAAAATATCAGAACCTAAAAAGGTAGTTAATTTAGCCTTAAATGATAAATTAAAGACTGACACTGCAAGTCAAAATAACGATGTGAATTTTCATACTAATGAATTACCACAAAATAATGTTAGTCCAAAAAGCATTATTGAAAAGTATAAAAAACTGTGTACGGAAAAAACTGTTGATGCTAATTCGACTTTAAAAGTAGATTTAGACGAAACAAATATGTCCCGGTCATGTGCAGATATTGGAAATCTAGATTTAAACATTTTAGACGAATCCTTCAGTTCGATAAATGAGAATCAAACCAGGAATTCCAGAAGAAGAAGAAGGATTTCTAAAGCTCCAAACTTAACTAAGGTTGAAAAAGCTTTACATGACAAATCAAAGAATACAGATCAAAGCCAGGAAAAAACATGTATTAATAATTCTCTAGTTCAAAATTGCATAGAACTTCAAACAGAAGAATCAGCAATAACATCATCAAAAGAAATAGCTTGTTCTAATGAATCTAAGGAAGCAACAAATAAGATTACTGAAAATATTATAACAGTCATAACTGATGTAAGCATTGAAAAAAAAGAAGTAAATCTTAATAAAGATTCTGTAGAAAGAGCAATATCAGATTCGAAAATTCCAATCGCATTCTCAGAGTTGGACTTGGTAAAACCAATCATAAAACCAAGGTTTTCTACAAGAATATCTCAAATGTCAAATCAAGACAAAAGTGATGAAGTTTCTAAATTTGTAGACAAACAAGAAACTTTAAACCAATATAAAAACTGTCTATTATCAGAAAATGATGTTTTTGCCTCTGATGAATCTAACAATATATCTACTTCAAAGACTAAAGATGAAACTCCAGATTTAACAGTAAGTCAGTCAAGATATTCTAGAAGAAAGCGAATTGCAAGAATAAAACCAAATATAATTACTAATACTACAAAAATAAAACAACGTGCGTCAAATAATACCGAGAGTGATGCACAAATTATAATTAACGATCTACCAACTGAAAATTATATTGATACTAATATTCCTGAAAAATCATCTCTTAAAAATATGGCCTCTTTGTACTCAAATGAATCTGGTAAAGTCAACAGCAATATTGTTCAGAGTATTGAAATTCTTTCTTCTGACCCAAATTTTCAAACAGAATCTGCAAAGACTGAGAGAATTAGTTCAAAAACTGACATTACAATCAATGATCCATCAACTGAAAATTGTGTGGATAATACTGAAATAGTTAAAAAATCTTCTCTTGAAAATATGATCTCTTTGGACTCAAATGAATCTGGTAAAGTTAATAGAAATATTATTCAGAGCACTGAAGTACATACTTCTGATCTAAGCCTTCAAACAGAATTTGTTAAAATTGACAGAGTTTTTCTAAAAAATGATATTACAATTAATGATTTGCCAACTGAAAATTGTATCGATACGGAAATGGTTGAAGAGCCATCTCTTGAAGATATAGACTCTTTGGATTCAAATAAGTCTAACAAAGTAGAAAAAAATATTATTCAGAGTACTGCAGTACTTTCTTCTTACTCAAACATTGGCAAAGAATGCACAAAAAGTGACACTGATTGCGCAAAAATTGAAGAATCCAATTTAGAAATATCTAATAAATCGTTGAATGTAATTAATGAGGAATTAATTACCACCTGTGATAAGTTAACGAACACTTTTGATACATTCAATAAAAGTAATGTTGTGGAACAAATATCAGAACCAAAGGAAAAATCAACAAATGCAAATGAAATGTCTAATGATGAAAATCTTCCTATTTTTTCAACTTCTGTTAAACAGGAAAACTACCAAGAAAGTTTTGCATTTGAAGATGAAAATGAAGAAATTGAAATTATAGAAGAAATTGAGTATATTATAGAAGAAATATTAGAAGAAGAATGCACAGAAGCTTCCGATAGTATTATAGTATATGATACCATAGATTCTGTTGGTTGTCATATTGAAAAATCACCCATCAAAAATGCACCTTTAGCTGCATCTTGCGAAAATGATCAAGTTTCATCCTTAAACAATTTCATTGATTTGGAATTAAATGATATCAACGAAAATGTATTGAATGAAGTAGAATCACCAATTAAAAATTTAAGTTTAGCAAAATCTTGTGAAAATAATCAATTGGCAAGTCCAAACAATTCGACTGAATCAGAATTAAATGACAACAATAAGAATATAACGAACACAAAAGAATCGCCCATTAAAAATGTATCTTTAGTCACACCTTGTAAAAATAATCAAGTGACAAGCCCAAATAATTCTATTAATGTAGAATTAAATGACAGTAATGAGATTATATTGGTTAAAAAAGATAATGAAAAAATTAATGTGTATGTTAATAAAAGGAAAATTCAAAGTGAACCATATTCAAAGGAAAATTATAAGCAATCTGAAGATTCAAGCACAGAAGTTAAAAACACAATTCCCCTGATAAGCTTTGGTGAATCAGAAGAATTAACTACAAAATTTACTGATTCACCTACCCATAATGCACCATTGCCGATTCAAACAGTCAGAAGATACAGTGCCAAATCTCATAGAAGAAATTCAATTTTAAATACAACGAAAGCTCAACAAGAAGAGAAAAAAGAACCAAAAGCAAGGAATCGCAGTAAATCGACTAATCAAGTAAACAATGATAAATCTTATGCCATAAATACCAGAACTCGTAGTGCATCTGCAACTATAATATCAAGTAGTTCAAATCAATGTAAAAGTGAAGATAGGAAACTACCAAAAGAAAGCTCAATTCCTCCTAAAGCATTCAAACAGGGAAGAAAACGAAAAAATTTAAACAAAAGTACTAAAGCTTTGGTTGAAGATGGTGATATTAAAATAACTAAGGATAAAAGTATGAAAGGTAAAGCTATACACATGATTGAACAAAAAGTTGAAGAAAATAGTATTGTTAAAAATCAAAAAGAGACACATCATAATGATTCTACAAATGTTAGCCGCGAAAATCATAAAGAAAAATTGTGCATAAATTCTACAGGCTCCAATGTAGTTACTAATGAAGCAGAAATTAATTTGAGTTACGTAAATGATGAGGAGGATGTGACTATAGATATAAAAGAAATATTAGACTCATTAGCAATGGACGATAGTCAAGATGAAGATGATTCTTTATTATTATTCCAAAATAATAAAATAATAGGAGATGAAAAAACCAAACCAGTTGAAGAAAACTTCATTAAAGACAACCACATAGAAACAATCTGTGAATACAACTTTAATGTCTCTACTAATGAAGTTCATACAGAGAATATTCAGTTGAAAGAATCCAATAAGTCTTACAATGAAAAAAGCGAAAAAATAACTCAATGTAATTTTAAAAATCATATAACAACTCAACAGGAGGGAAAATCATCAACTTTCAATTTGAAAGAAAAATTATTGGCAGATGATTCTGTTGAAGATAGGAAAACTGAAAGTATGTTCACAGATATAAATGAATCTAAAACAGACACTTCAACTATGGAAAATGTAAAAGAAAGTTATGTGAACGGTTCTTTAGAAGGAAATAAATACGAAATGATTATTGACAAATTTCATGACACTGAAGTAACAGAAGAGATTTTGGAAGCAAAAGAAAATTTCAAGCCTATAAATCTAGAGTTTAATGCAAATGTAGACACATTTACAGATAATAATAAACTATCTGTGTGTATTGCAAGTGCAAGTATTCATGATTCCAAAGATAAATTAGATAATTTAGATGTAAGCAAAATTTTAGAAACTAATAGTTGCACAAAAAGCAATGAGAATATAAAAATTGAGACCTATTCTGAATCCACCAAAGAAACAAAATTTGATGCAAGTAAAGAATCTGATATTGATAGTGTAGATGACAATTACGAATCCGTGAACATTCCGTTTGAAAATGATGATTGCAGTAGTATTTCATCGACTGATGATATAAATGAAGTAACTAATAAAGAAGTTCTCCCTGTAAAAAATTCAAGTGGCTTGGAGATAATGAATGAAACTCAAAATAAATCAGAAGGTACTTATCAAGTTTTTGAGGATGATAATAATTTAAATGAAGTTTCTGATAACACAACTGCTTTCACTGAAGAAACTAATACCGAATCTTACTACACTGAAAATAAAAATCAAGACAACTTGGCTCAGATAAATATATCTACTGAATGCATTACTGAAAAGGCTGAAACAACAAATAATTCGATTTTAGAATCTGACAATAATGTCAGGAACGTTATAACAGATCTAAATAGCAGTACAACAATACCTGAACAAAACGCGGAAGTTATTTCAGAAAAATTCGATGAAGTTATGGAATACAATATTAGCGTTGATAAAGTTGAACATAAAAATAATTTATTATTAGAATCTGACTCTGCAATTGACAATTCAATAACAGTGTCTGAGAAATTAAGTACAGCCATTGAATCTAACATGGATATTGCTGAAATTGAAGACAAAAATAAGGAGATTAAAGGTTAGTGTTAATATTTAATTACAAGCTACATTCTTTGGTTATTTATGTTTATATATATTATTTATTTTTTGTTCTCTCCTTACTCAAAATTGTAATTCTCAAAAACTATTGTTAATTCATATGATTAATATTTTAGATATGACAATTACCACTCCTATTAGTATACAGAAGAAAAGAAGAGGAAGACCACCAAAATCTGCCGAAAAAACTATTGAAGATAAATCAACTGTTGAAGATATTCCTAATATCAAAAATTTACATAAAGAAGGTAAATCACATAGTTTAAAAGCTTGCTCTATTGATTTTCGCGTAATAATTTCCAAATATTCAATTTGTTGTCTTTCGTTGTCTCTTAGATTCCTAATAAAATTTCCTATTTGATATCTTTTAACTTCTGGCAGTTCTAATGTCATTTTTCGGTATTCAAGGAAAAATCTAAGAAATTACAAACTTTTTGCAGAATGAAGTTCCTTTTAATTTCATTGATAATAAATCCTAAACACTGTAGAACCACCTTTGTTGATAAAATGATACACGAATATTTATCGCAAGAACTTCTAAAGCAAAGCCAATCATTTAAATAAAATACCAAAATTAAGCCTCTACCTCTTAGATCATTTGCAATCGGTCTTGTAATCTTTGTATATTTCTAAGATGCGATATTTAGAGCACCCTTGTCCCAGGATTAGGCCCAAATTTCCATCAGACTTAGATTACTTGGGGGATGTGACTGGCTTAATTAATTGAGCTTAATGTAATTCATTTTCCAAAATTATGCACGTTTTGTCCGCAAAGCGCTGCGCTTAATTCTGACTTACGAAGTGTGGAGCATTTTTATAAGTACAAGTTATAATAGCTATTTAAGTAATATAATCATTTTCAAAACAATAAACAAACTTATGAAGTCTTCTTTTTTTAATCTAGACTAGTAACACGCCTTACAAAATAATTGATATTTTTTTCAGTGGATAACATTCATAGTGAAGAAAACAGCCTTGAAATGAAAGGAAGAAAGAGAAGAAGTTGCAGATTGACTTTACTGGAAGAACCTAGAAGATCTACTAGACGCAAAACTGGTAAAACAATAATTTATTAAAAAATTTATTTATTGAACAAAGTTGGCTGATTTAGAAAATATTAGCAAATATCTGAAAATATATATAAATAATAATAATACTAAATAATTAATGTGTTGAATTTGTAGATGGCAATTCGAAGGAAGTTTTGAACTCGAGTATCAAACAAAGAAGATCAAATCGGCGATCTATTAAAGGAGAATTAGAATCTCAAATTTTTGAAGAAAATGATGATATCAGTGTAAATAATAAAGAAGATCAAAATATTAATAAATTGTTATCTGAAAACACAGAACATCAAGGTAAAATCATTAATTTTGCAAGTCGAATTATAACTCATATAAATTTAATTACATTTCTTTCTTTATTAATTTTTGTAGTAAAGAAACGAAGGGGAAGACCTCCAAAATTGAAGCTAGAGAAGACTAGCATTCATAATGATCAAGATACACACACTTCAGGGAAAAACAAAGACGATGGTACAATTTAATTTATACATTATTTATGATTCTTTTTTATTCTTGAATGCTCTAATAAGATGAATATATATTTTTTTTAATCAGGTGATTTAACTATAACTTTAAAAACTGAAGAACAACAAAGTCAAAGTACTTGTTTAGTTTTAAACACAGAGGGAATTAACAATGACATTGATGGTAAAAATACAAATTGTGACATTACTGCAGAAACGAATTTAAATGATTCTACAGTAGTGACTGAAAATGATGCAACAGATACAGGTATATTAAAAAAATGCTTAAATTTAAGAGCTTAAAACTTACTAAATTATTTATTACAGTTTTAACTGATACGAGAAAAAGAAAAAGATCTACTATAAAAGTTAGCACTCAAGCAGATGATGAAATAGGATTTGAAAATGATTCAATCGGGGATCTTAATACAATGACAGTAGAAGAAGAGAATGATGAAAATGAGCTTGATGATAGTAGTAATAGTGATGCTGATGAAAGCATTGTACAACCTGCTAAGAGACGCAAAGCGTCATTAGGTCCATATAGAAAAAGACGAAGAGGCAAAACACGTCGGGGAAGACCACCAGGTGTTAAGAGAAAGAGTGTCTGTGATAATGATTACGTTCCACACCATTCGCACTTGAAACGCAGATCTAAAAAAGAAGCCTCTAAGATAGATTCTTTTGCTGAATTAAGTGTTAGTTTTTTAAAATGTTATTATTATGACTCTAAAACGTTAAGTTAACAATCGTGCAACTTAATTTAATAATATATATATTTTTAACAGATGAAGAAAATTGTCACTTGTGGAAAATGCGATGTAGAGATAGTGAAAAATCAATGGGCCCATCATAATTTAATGACGCATAACAACACAGGTTGGCTTAAAGGGTCAGCAAAACCAGTAAGTTCTATTTTGTCAATTTGTTTACTGTTTTTTCAGATTAAATAAAATAATTTTTTTCAGGACTTTGAGAATGATGATAAATTGTTCAAAAAGGTCATTAATCTTGCTCATAAGAAAAGGAAGAAAACTTTGGTTTGCGAACAGTGCAAAGTTATAAAGCGCAGTGTTGCAGGATATCTTTCACATTTAACGTTTTGTGGTAAAAGCGAGGAGGTAAACTATTACTTTATCCATTAGCTGTAAGCAGTAAACATATTCATGATATTTATGAGTACATATTTTTAGGAAATGCAAGCACTTATGGTGACATGCCCTGTATGCCATGCAGTTACAAAACCTTCATCAGTGGAATATCATGAAAGAATGCATAGAATGGAGGCCGAAGCAAAAGAAAGAATGCCTGAGATTGACATGGAAAATGTAGACTTAGGTCCACGTGGCAAGAGAAAAGCCGCAGAGAGGTATGCTCAAAACAGTGTTAATAATTTTATTGTTATAAAGCAAATTATAATATTTCACTCTTTAATATATTTTAGAGCTGTCAATAAAATATCAGAATTCACTGCATTGGTTAAAGATGATAAAGAAAATTCTGGTCCTTTTGATAAAAAATTGAAAATGAATTATTCTATGGTAAGTAAGTTTATACCTTTGAATTATCATTAGCTATTTATCAATTAATTTAATTTATAATGCATTGTAGAAGAAAATGATACAAAAACCACTGTTGGAAAAGAGAATTCCAAGTACTGCAATAAATAAATGGAGAAAAGACTTATCTAGTGGACAGAATGCAACTTGCAGTCAAGTAGGATGTAAATTCACAAGCAATTCATATGATGAAATAAAGAGTCATTATTCAGCATGCAATTTCACACCTCGAGAGGTAAAACTTCACTTAATTATATAAAAATGTTTAAATATATATTACTTTGAACTATTATACATTATATTATTGATTGCAGAATTATCTTTGTAAAATATGTCGATTCCAATCTTCCACTGAAAAAGAAATTGTCGATCATGCCTTAGAGAAGCACTCACCTGATGATGTGGATGCTAATTTGTCGTTGTCAGATGCAGAATCGTCTAGCAGTGATAATTCAAGTGATAATGAAGATAACAATAAAATTCAACCCCAAGCTGTCATGAAGAAATTTTTCTACAAAGAAAGTGCCGAATTATGTAAGTTTCATTATCTTGATATACTTGTAACATTTTTTTTTGTCATTAATGTTATTCTACTTAATCTTTTAGCAAACAAATTATTCAAATTCATATTCAAAGATGGTGCCTGTCATACAAAGTACAATAAAACATATTTTGGAGGTTTCCAGTGGACATTGGAGTTGTATGAAACTTTGATCACTATTACAATATATAATAATTACAGTATAATAATATTGATTCAAACTTAATTATTATCTTTTCTTTTTGTTGCAGTGAAAGAGAGAATTATAAATTTAGTTTATTTGCAGAATATGCTCCGAATAATTTTGAGTTGTTGAGTTCCAGAGAATCAAGTTCGTATTTGCCAGAACTTGAACAATCAATGCCTATGATGATTATAAAAACTGGTAATAACAATGAAATTCAGCCTGAATGGAAAAGGTGGAAACGATTCGAGGGACAATGTTGTGAAGGTAAATATTATAAAGTAAAATATATAAAAAATAGTTTGGAATGATGAGTATATTAATCAAATAAACATGACATGTTTTGCAGATAATCCAATATTTTTTGTCGGAGGACCTGTTTGGGCTCTAGCATGGTTGCCGGTACCTACTTCGATGTCGCTTTCTGATGATTTATCTCAATTTATTGCTGTCAGTACTCATCCAACTATGGACGCGACTTACTCTGTTGGAGAATCTTATTCTGGCAAAAATATTATTCAAATTTGGGATGTTGGAAATTTGAATCACAAGTGTGTAGTCAATAATATTTTCGAAACTAATGATGTAATAATGAAGTTATTTAAATTTATTAAATTGTAGGACTAACAGCCAGTACACTCCTAAGTTAGCTTATGCAATAACTCATGAAGGAGGCACAGTTTGGTGTTTAGAATGGTGTCCATCTGGATGTTATGAGCATAAAGATTTGCCTGGATATATAGAGAATAATGCACCAAATAAAATGGGTTTATTAGCTGCCGGTTGTTCTGACGGCTGTGTACGGATATATTCACTTTCTTTTCCTGAAGATCTTGCTAAAGACAATTCTGAAACTATAGAGAACAGCGATGAGTAAGTTACGCCAATTGAAATATTATATTACGCCAATTACATAAAATTTCATGAATAATATTTTTTCAGATATTCTCTGTACAACACAGAACCTGTTTTAGTATTGGTGATTAATAAAAATATGTATGATAACAAACAACAAAATTGGCAGGTTACAAAATTATCTTGGTCAAAGGAGAAAAATCACAAGTAAGGATTAATTTCATGTACATCAACAAAAAATCTTAACATACGTCCTTAACTATGAAAAAATATTATTTTTTACAGTATTATTGCCGCGGGATTTTCTAATGGTTACGTTGCACTTTGGGACTTGGCATTAAAATCTCCTCTGTTAAAATCTAAAAAGGGCAACACTGTTTATCTGAATCCTATTAGACATTTCTTTGCTCATCACCACGCAATATCAAGTAAGCAAAACATTCTTATATTCAACTGGTATAGAACGTTTTGAATTTATTAAATAATTATCCATTTTCAGTGGTACATTTATTACCTCAAGACAACAAGCGGTTTTTAGCAACTGCAAGTCTTGACAGACTGTACAAACTTTGGGATTTGGAAGACGTTACTAATCCAAAAAATGTGTTTAAAAGAAGTTTCGTCACAGATGGAGCGTGGCTTAATCATTGGTGTACAGCATTTGTCGCTTACGACGACGCACTAAGGTATATAAAAAAGCAATTTTCATACTTGTTGAATTTTATGTATTGAATTATTGAGTTTTTTTTAATTCATTTCAGTATGGGCCACAATTACTCGTATTGTTTACCATTGCGGGATTACACATACAAATATTTCAATATTTTTCCTACGAACTCTCCTAGTTTTGTAAGTAAATTTCATTAATATGACAAACAATACAAATAATACCTAGAATAAAATAAATCATTATTTCGATCTGTCATATTAGTCAATCTCTACATCAGATTATGGAAACAGCATAGCAAATGGAACACTTGCGGGTGAAATTCTTGCCATTTTTCCACAGCAGCTGATATACATACGGGATATGGAGAAAACGTTACCTCGCAAACGCTACATTAGTGTAAGTTTTTGATTTAAAATCACAGAGTAAAATTATAGGTTGCATTTAAAAAGACATTAATATTAGCATATTTTTCTTTGTATTTAGCTGATATCAACAGCAGAACTTGTTGACTTTCAAAAAGTACATAAAGAAGAAAATATTAGCAAAGACAAGGAAAAGGAAAAGGTATCATCAAATAATAAAAAAGATGATGAGACGCCTTACGACTTTATGCCGACCACATACAAAGATTCGAAAGATCGATTTGGAATAAAGTTTTACGATAAACTGAACGTATGTACTATTTCTATAGACTTATAACTTAATTATTTATAGTCTTAATTATTTAAAGACACTCAATTTTAATTCTATGCCTAACTGTGTAGGTATTCCGAGATCAGTGCATGATAAGACCAAAAAACCAAAAGAAGACACTGACTATCGAAATGATGGAAAAAACTCCTGTAGAACAATATCCGTTTATGTCAGTCAACAGGGTACGTCAAACAATTTACTTGTTTATTTTTCATTTAATTCACTACTATTTTATAAAAGCGTAATGTTATATTAATTTCAGCTGTCGTGGAATCCAAACGCATCAAGCTTCCTATGGCTAGCGGCCGGTTATCAGAATGGTTTTGTGCGACTTATGTCCTTCAAGTCGATGGCTTCTCCGGCGGAATGGAGCAAGCTGCTGACTTCGCACGTAGAAACTCTCAAGTCCAACTGTGCAGAATCGCAAAGTACAAAGCTCGACGATAGGTAGCTTCGTTTTTCACGATCAGGGATAAGAATATTTTAGTATTCTGTGAACAGTATGGGCGAAGAAAAACTGTACATTTAGTTTGTATTTATAAATGTAAAAATGTGAAAAAAGCATAATTTAAACGTAAATTATAAAGAGCTTTAATAACTTAAGACTTTTACAGATTTGTACGTTGTATTTCTAAGATAGAAATCGTATTGCTGTAGAACAGCGCGCGAACGAAACGTATTAGGTTGTAGCACGAGGCGAAGGTGGAGGGGCCGATAGAGAGGAAAAAAATGTGAGGGGGGGATAGTAGAGCCTCCGCATCTCATGCATACGAGAGACGGGTACCAGGAAGCCAGATGAGGCAGACCGATACTGGACACTGAACAGACCAGAGCCACGTCCGACTTAGATATACATATATACACTCTCGATCATCGCGCAGGAGAGGCGGCGTCGCGAGCGGATTTCGTTGTATACACGCACGTCCTGAAAACTGTGTACCACTTCCTCTCAACGGAAACTGCGCGTTATCACTTGTATTCGTCAAAAACACATCGGGCCCTCTGCTGTCATTCTATGGGAAAAAATCTTTTTTTCCAGCCACATCATATAAAAAGCGAAGGTATTTTTATATAGATTAATCGCATTTCACACGAAGCATTGTTATTATTTTCATAATTTAGATACATATTAAATTTCGAATATCGTTGTAAATTTGTAATTTATAATTTACATAATAAAACTATTTATAAAATTAAACCATAACTTTTTCTTCCAAGATGACTCTGAACCCCATGAAATGGAAGGCTCGAACTTTGGCCTATTCTGGACTAGGTTTGTTTGGATTTTATTTCTTGTTTGTTTATAAATGGACCCACCATTTCCTTTACGAAGCTACGGTAAAGAATTCCAAGCCTGAGCACGTGTGGGAGTTTGTAGCTGATTTCAGCAACATGGTCAAACTCAATCCGACTTTGTAAGTATCTCGTCTTACATAAATATTGTTATTATATATTTTTGTTCGGAAGCTTGATGAAAATTAAAAAATTTGTTATTATTCAGGGAAGAATTCAACATCATCGCGGAATCTGGTAACTACGAGCACTGGAAATATTCCGTACAGTACACGGAGCATTTGAGCCACCTTCCAATGATTAAAAACACAGCTCATGGGCATTTTTCGGTTAAACCGAAAACGGAAGGCTACGTGATCGAATCGAATCATCGCACTTGTTTCCTTTTGGGGATAAGTTGTTGTAAGATATAAAAAAAACTAATAGTATACGTAATAATGTTTACATAAATTAAAATCAAGTCATACTGTAATTTTAGTGGAATCTAATTCGGAATTCATATTCGAGCCCAAAGGACAAGACACTAAGTGCATAGAGAAGATCGACTACGAGTGTCCACTGGTATTTTCGTCGATATGCCGTAAGGAGGTGATGTACCAGAGGCAAGAGATCATGAAAAATTTACAGACGTACTTTGACAAAAGAAATGAATAATTTTACAGTGACGATTTTCGTTTTTTTTTTTTTTTTTTTAATTACTATTGATACGTGAATACATGTATACGAAAGTAAAAGTATTCTGTACAAGTGCGACGACATTCTTCGGATGAATCAGTGTGACGAATGGAACGAGCTACAGAGATGTAGCATGGAGCACATGTGCTGAACATTTGGTGCTACGTATTTTCTTTATATGAAGATTTTGAATGAAATGTTGAATTCTTGTCGCTTCGTTTCTTATTCTTTTGTTTCCATTTCCGAATTTTACGAGCCATCGAACCGTTGTATGGCTTCAGAACTGCAACATCGGGGAATCTTTAAAAAATATATGATAATGTCACAAAGCTGTTCGAATTTATTTTAATGATTATTATATTATCATTTTATAAATCTAAAATCCGTTTTACTTATTTGCTGCCTTTGTATGACACTGCAAAGCTGTATCTAAACCTGCATCAACATTAGCGCGCAAGTAATCATCGAAAAGTTTCTGCTGTTCGAGCGTCTTGCTGTTAATGCATAAGTGTCGCGTCTTGGTTGTCTCATAAACGCCATTTTCCAATTTTACTCGAGCATTACAATATGCACCCTCAGGCGTTTTCTGAGTGCATTTTAAATACCTAAAAGAAAGAGTGTACAATAATATGCGCCCTTAGGCGTTTTCTGAGTGAATTTTAAATATCTAAAAGTAGAAAGAGTTTACAATTAATATGCGCCCTCAGGCGTTTTCTGAATGCATTTTAAATACCTAAAAGTAGTAAGAGTTTAAGTAATCAATTTAAAATAATTTTGTTAATGAATATACAAAGAAATAAAAGGCTGCATAGAAAATCAGAGGACAGAATAGCACACACTTCTGTAAAGAGCATTAAACAAGCTTTAAAAGCAAACCAGACGTATAATAAACTCAAAATTTTGTGTCTTAATTATCTCGTCAAATTAAAATTCGTACACATTGTGAATAAAAGTATATTGATATAATATTCATCATATCGTCGGTCCCTACGAAGAGTAGTACGGTTCAGATTTCCTACGAAGAGTAGTGCAGTTCAGAATCTCCGGCGAAGAATAGCGCAGTTCACGGCAAAGAC